>VWZW01002093.1:1185279-1197358 GCA_013397115.1 Edolisoma coerulescens
CCAGGGACTCGCTGTTGGCTTCTGTTCCTCTCTCAGCTCGTTAGAAGTACTGAAAGCTGGAGTACCAATAAAAGAAATAATGCGCTATTCTCCCGTTGTTGTAACTGCATTTTCTGCATTGCACCTGTTTCCTGCTCATGACTAATACCTAAAGACACACGGGATATTTTCAGGCTGGAAATTTGGCCTGGAATGCAGGGACTTCGTTGCTGGGCTTCAGTCTTCAGAGACTCAATTAGTTCCAAACAGGCTGCAGATGATGCAGAGTAGTTATTGAAAAAACAACTATTTGTATTTTGGTTGAATGGGATTTTTTCTTTTGCCCATGGTCTGTGATGGCACTATGCTGTACGTAGTTCAGATCTTCTAATTTGTTTACTGTCTTAGTGCAGGTCCTTGTCCTACTTTGTATGTCACCATCTCAATAAATTTATTTTGCCATAAAATGATGCCATAAAACTGGCTTAATTTTTTCTAAGACAAACCAAAAGGATACTCTTTGCAAGCAAGTGACCAAGTGATTAGTGAACTCACAGCAGATAGGATCTTGACAATGGAGGGTACCTCAGATACGTGAGCATAGATAGCTTCCATTTTTATTAGGGTGTAATTGTTATGTGAGGCCCCAAAAGACACTTTTTAGTATCAGTTCTTTCCATAGCTCCTGACACTTAAGCTTGTTTGAAAATGGGATGAAATTTTATCAGATTGGGATGGGGATTTTTCTGGCAATGTGTTGAGATAACTTTATGCAGCAATCTTGGAACTCGGCCGTTTACAGCAAATAAATCAATATCATTCTATGTCAATGAGTGCAATGCCATACCACAAGTCCCTCTACAGTACTACATATAGGTACATATACATTTAAGTAAAGGGTGTGTGAGTTTGTAATGTTTTTTAAAGAATAAGTGTGCTGGGCAAAAAGGGGAAGAGTGTATATTTTGAGAGTTAATAGCCAAGATGGTAATGTTAATCTTGAGGTATAACTTACAAATTACACTTGCTGTTGTATGGCTTCATATGATTTAAGAGATCTTCACAAATCAAACTATCAGTGTATTCTGTGGAGATCTTTTAGATGCCTTTCAGCACCTAAACCGGGCCAAACAAGAAAGCTGGAGAGAGGGACTTTAGACAACAGCATGGAGTGACAGGATGAGGGGGAACAGCTTTAAACTGGAAGAGGGTAGAGTCAGAGATGTTAGGTATGAGTTGGTTACTCAGAAGGTAGTGGGGCACTGGAATAGGTTGCCCAGAGAAATTGTGGGTGCCTTTGAGCTTGTCTTTTGGAAGGTGTCCCTGCCCATGGCAGGGAGGTTGGAACTAGATGATTTTTAATGTCCCTTCCAACCAAAGCCATTCTGCGATTCTGTGATTTTAGGGTAATGATCAAGGGGAATTTCAGTTTTAATATTGAGTAACATACTGGTAGCATAGCTCATGCTTATTTTTTAATTTTAAGCTTGCACAATGGTTCTGGAATGACCTGCAGGTAGCTTATAATGTATGGGATGTCAGACTGCAAAGGAAGCAAATAAGGTAGCCAGAGTTCTTGGTGTGACAGTTTAGACATGTCAGGACAACTAGGCCTAGTAAGGGAGGGAGACCTGAGTGAATGGCCCATATCACTGTTTCCTTTCAAGTTGGTCTCAGACCTTCACCTACTTCACACTTGCAAATTTCATGTCACACTCTTCTTTTGCCTCTCCTTCCTCCTGCCATCCAGTTTCTCTCTTTTCCCTCCCTGCCCTAAATACAAACATGTTTTAGTCCCAAAAGCCTTGACCTCTCCTGTTCTTTGTCACTTCAATGACTGACTGACTTTTCGTATCTGAACTGATTTCTCATGCTAAGTAAGAGATAAGTTACAATCCTCTTCCCATTTGACTTCTGGTCCATATATGCCCATTAAACCACTGATCCAATGACTAATTGTGAAGTATTGGTACCCTCTCTATACCTTTTTCATGCTCTCAGCTGTCTTCTGTAATGCAGGGTGTGAAAGTTAACTACCTTCCTGAGGTTCTTCTCTAGTCTCTTAACACCTTCAGGATTTTCCTCAACCTTAAGGGTTTCTTCAGCTTCTTAATCTGTCACTTTCCCCTCTGCAGTGTTCTTTGTGACATTGGACATATTTTATAAATTTAAGAACAATATCAGCAAAAAATTGTGATTCCTTTCTCTTCTTCCTTTTTCCTCTTTTTTACTGCACATCATTTCTAATACAGAGCCAAAACCTCTATTTTCTTATTTCACACCTCTTTCTAATGCATTATTCTTTGGCTTTGTTGCAAGGCCTAGGAGGTCTTGGACATGTAGAAAAGTAGTCTGTAGCTGCTGCAGTAGTAAACAGATGCAAAAAATGGAAAAGACTAGAAGTTTAGAAAACCAAGTGTTATCCATTAAACTTTCGTTTTCTGGTTATACTATGATGGCAGCTTCTACAGCCCACTCAACTGAATTTTGGATAGACGTATCTGTGCTTTTTTTTGCTTGCTTGTTTCAGATTCGAGACAAACTCTTTGTAGACATATTAAAAACAAGGTTATTCAGGGCCTTCTTTTCTAGTCATATATAGAAGAAGACAATATTTGACTTGGAAATGCTGCATTTGACTGTGAGTTACAGTGCCTGACAAATGGTGGGGTGTATGTGGCAACAGTCCATCTGCTTGGTCAAGGACTTGAGGCTTGCCCTTGCTCTGTCAGATCCTTTTGCTGCTCACAATGATTCTTTTACCTCAAGCCTGATTTTGCTAATGGTCACTGGAATCACACACAAAGCACACAGAGTATCATTCTTGAAATATGGACCTGCTTGGCCGGATTTACGTCCCTTTTCTTATCCTCCATTTTCCCATGAAGGCCATGCTGGAGATTGCATTGGATCCTGAAAACCTTTGAGTTATAAGGCTATAAAGTTAGAGGAGAAACAAGAAGTAATTGCCAGTGTGGGTCAAAACACTGTGCTCTGGTCAAACTCAGGTGGAATGATACCTCCCACTGTCTGATCCTTGATTCAGTGTGAAATTTATCACAGTGTTACTGTTACAATCTTTCTTCCTGTGGTCTTTTGGGTGGAATGTTCCATTGGAGAGTTGATAATAACCCTTTCTAGCTGCAGCCTTTTTTCTAGTGTACCATGCTCCTGAGGTCACCATTCAACACATACACCTTCACTGCAATAAATAATCTCTGAGGCTCGTTCTGCAGCCTGAAATGATACAGCTTCTAAAGCCTCATTTCTCCTTCACAAGTTCTGGGGTTACTCAAAAGGAGATTTTCTTTAACACTCGAAGAAATAGAGTGGGTGGTTTTTTCCTTTTAATTCAAAAGTTTCTGAAATCAACTCTTTAATGCATCTTTGCAAGCTAGAAATTTAAACACAGTATAATCTGCATTACATACAATAATTTAAAAAAATGCTTTGCATAAAAATATTTAAGGCAGGAAAGATAAGCTGTGTGTTGGAAGTGAGGGGTGGATGGCAATGCTGGGACTTTACATGAGATTCCTTCCAGTGAACACTGTTGAGAATCAAATTTTGTTAGTGAACATCCAACTGGGTGTACTGTGTGCGGCAGTCTTTCGAGTGGAGTAATTGAAACAATCCTATTTCCAAGGAGTTGATCATGCCAGATTCAGACTAAAGCTATTTGAGATAGAGGCATATTCCTGTGCTAACTCATTAGATGAGCTTTCTTCTCTTTTGTTATCCTAGCTCTATTTTAGCATAACTATTTTTTAAAGGCAATTAACATTGATCCCTGACAAAATGAAACTGGAATTAAGGCAAATGTGATCATTACAATGGCAATCCTTCTTGGTGTTTTTGATGGTTTGTTCTGTTTTGTTTTCTTTATGCTTTTTTTATTGGTTTTAGGTTGCTTGTTTTTTAACCATCCCAAGCACATTAATGAATGTGCAGCAGGTGCCTTAATGGAGGGCAGAGCTGTTGTAACCCTATCCTACCAGCTCTAAAGAGTCTGACCAACTTCATGTTTGCTTAGATTTATTAGATCCACATTTGCGGGAGGTCTGCATTTATTAGTTTCTTTGAAGGACTGATTTTAAGAAGTCTACAACTGTGACTTGAAATATCTCTTTAACACATGCTGTAGGTACAGGCTTCTACATTCACTATTTTGTACGATAACATCAGTTGTCTTAACTGAATCCAAGATTTGGCTCAGTGTGCCTAGTCAGCAATGCAAGGCTGTGTATCAGATGCTGGTTTTTGATTAGATTAATTGTAATTTTTGCTTAAAAACTTGACTGAAGATAAAATCTTAAATATAAAATTACTAGTGGCTAAGCCTCAAACCTATGCAGGAGAGTTTGATTAACCTTTGTTTCTCAGTGAGCCGTTATTCAGTGAATCCCTGAAGTGAGGCTTGTAGAAGTACAAGGAAGGCATACAGTAATAGAAATTAATTTGTTTCCCCAAATCCTCCTGAAGTTCACTGAAAAAGGTGTTAATCCTGGATCTTGCTAGCAAGTTGTCTCCATACCCTCCAATTTGCATGATGTAGTAGAGGAGTTTGTACTTTTTGCATATAATGCAGATTCGGCAGTGATAATAGGATACTCATGTTAAAAGGGAGTTGTAGATTGATCCTTAGGGAAAATAATCAAATCTAATGAGGAAAAATTGCAACCTAATTATAATACCAGAACGTTGCCAAGTTTTCCATCTTTTCAGATCATCTCCGGAAGGATGAGGTGACCAAGGTTATTTAAATTAATGCATATTTAAACATATGTTTTGACTGGCAAATCTCACTCAGTGCCTGGCAGAAGGATTTGAATTGTGGAACATCTCCATGTTGTGCTCGGGCAGTGCTTATGTCTGTTCTTACTCAGTTACAGCAGCTGCTGAAGGGTTTAAGTCCCCAGGAAGTACAGATGAGTGTGTGCTTACATTATGAGCTGCTGCATGGCCAAGAGCCCATGAAACATTGCTGATACGTTGCCGAGCAGCATCAGTGTGAGATACTTCGGTACACACACATCTGTCTCGTGTGAATCATCACGGCGGCGTCAGGGATACTACAGTCAAGACTTCCAGTTAGGCTGCCTGTGTACTGTGAGACTTTTGCCAGCCTTTACTTCAGAGAATATGTATTATAATTTCATGATTCCTTCCTGATTACTTTTTCGAGAGTAGAAGAATCCTTGAAGCTGCTTTTTGAAATCTGATTCCTGACAATTTGTAATGAAAAGATGTGAATACTAAAGCACTTCTGCCCAGAGTTGTATGGTTTATGGTAACTTTTATCAAACAGATTATAACCTTTCTGATGAAATCAGTGTAACAGCATGGCTTTCATAGAATAGCCTGGGGTGGAAGGACTATTCCACAAAGGGACCTCAGAAGACCATCTGGTTTCACCTTTCAAAGGAAAGGGAGTCTGGGTGAGATTATCAAGCGCCCTGTCCAATTGCATCTTGAAAGCCTTAGCCATGTAACTGGGGAGGTTGTTCTTATGATCGATTGTCTTCACTGAAAAAAATTTAACTTGTATTAAGATGAAACCTCTCCTGGTTCTCTTTGTGTCAGCCAAATTACTGGAACACTGTGATGAGATACCCCTATCCCAAACACTTCTCTAGGGAGAAGAGACCTAACTCCTTCAGTCTTTCCTCACATGGCAGATTTTCCAGCCCTTTGATCATCATAATTTTGTGTGGATGCTTTCTTTTTTATGGTTACTTGTGACAGCGGTAATTTAAAAGTACCTTTTGTATATGAGCAGGAAAAACTTGAAATGCACAATACGAAATGCATGTATTAAAGAGAAGTGATGGCAAGCAAGTGCATTTCTACTCTTCAATACTTTCTTTTTCCTAACAGTAAATAGTAAAAGAAAAAGATTGCATTTTCAATTCATGTTTTAAAGGTTACAAGATTATTTGTCTGTTCTCTACCCTTAAAACATAGCAGACTTTCCACAGTGGACATATTTATTTTCTATGTGTTTTGTTTCTGTCCACATCCTGGAAGAGAGGCTGGTTATTGGAATCTGAAGCAAATGAGGATGAAGTTAAAGGAGTGAAAAGACAGAGGATCTGAGCTGTTGAAAAGCAATTTGAATTCAGTTAAATTGAGTGCAATTTCTCTCATGGATTTAACTTGCATTTATGAACATGGAAGTTATAGTTCCTATATGTAAGCAGTTCCAAATGGTGGTTCTCAGTTTACTGTTTGTAAAAATGAAGAACTCTGATCATAAAATTATGGACAGTCTCATTACAGAAGGGATACTCTTTTTTTGTGGAGACAGACTCATAGCCTTTGTTATCCAGTCCTTGCTCTCATAAATGTGGCTTCTAATTATAAGCTTTTTCCCATGGTGGAAGTGTTCGTGATAAGCAACTGGAAGCAGCCCTAATCTGGCGGGTGCCCAAAACAAGTGACCAAAATACATCCAGAGGGTCCATAAGCCGTCTTGTATTACATCTTTGAAAGGTATAAACAACATAGTTGATGCTTTTTCAAATCTGGAGGGATATTAGGATGGTCATTTATTTCAGAGGTCACTTGTTCTGCATTCCAGTGCTGAGTCCTGCACATGAGTGTATGGAATAAATTGTATCTGAAGATCCCCCTCTTTGAAGTATCTCTCAAGGAGGTTTCTCTCCTTCCGTAGAAGAAGATAAGGAAGGGCACTAGAGAGTATATATATGTCAGGTATATAAGCATATGAAGTTGGCTACTCTGTTTTGTCAGGATATGCCGCCTCGCCTAGAGCTTCCATAAACATGGAGAAGAGCATACTGGCACACCAATGCAACCCTGGCCTCAGCAATCCAATCCTTGTCTTTTCCCACCAACCTTAATACTTATGGTTTGTCAAGAGAATGGTATGGCACATTTCTTAATTAACAGTATGCTAAACTAGCTAAGCTACCAGAGAAGTTATCTGAGTGTTTCGTTTGTTGTGCTGTACAATAAACTCCTCTCAATGCTGTATGACTCTGCTGGGTGCAGTGCCAGATGAAGTTAAAGCATTTAGTGACTTTAAAGCAATGGTAAATTGCTATTTAACTACTGGGGGTCTCAGATTTTATAAACACTTAACTGGCATAATTTGTAATTTTATTCACTGTTGTTAGATATCAGCTGCATTCATGACTAAAATGCGTCCAGAAGGAGAGCCAGTTTACTGCATTCTGCTTTGGCTGTGAAACCTACTTCTCTCTAGATACAGAAGGAAACACATCCAAGAGCTATAATGCAACAAATGCGTTGAGTGCTCACACATTTTTACCCCAAGGCAGAAAACAAAAATAGAACAGCTTGGTTGCTTTGTGTTTTTCTTTCTTTTTTTTTTTGTCTTCCTACAGAACTTCCATTGGTTTAAAGAAATGTTGTATTTGAGATAGCTGCACTGCTTTTGTTAACTCAGACACTTACTTATGAGATATAGCAAGCATTGGACATGACTTTCTTAATACTGAGTGTTTGGTGAAAAGATTTTTTAATTTAAAAACTTCAGAGTCAGACCTTGATCCTTCCAGTAATTATAAATGACTAGAAGAAAACAGTCCTGACACCGAGGAGGAAACTGTGAAGCATTTCTGTGTAAAGAGGAATAGGATGTATATTGTTTAGCCACCTCTTTAGAAAATTGGTGAAAATTATTTACACACCCTGCCTCTACTCAGCCCTGGTACAGCTGTATCTGGAGTGCTGTTTGGGGATCCATTTTGGGCTTTCCAGTTTAAGACAAGGAACTGCTGGAGAGCTGGTCCAGCGGAGGGCTATAAGGATGATTAGGGGTCTGGAGCATCATCTGTCTTAGGAGGAAAGGTTGAGAAAACTGGGCCGGTTTACCCTGGAGAAGAGACAGCTGGACAGGGATCTTATCAATGTGTACAAATATCTTGAGGACGATGTCAAGAAGATGGGACCAGACTGTCTTCAGTGGTGCCCAGCGACAGGACAAGGGACAATGGGCACAAACTGAAATACAGGAGGTTCCATCCAAATATGAGGAAAAGCTTTTTTAGTTTGAGGTGTCTTAGCACTGAAACAGGCTGCCCAGAGAGGTTGTGGAGTCTGCCTCTCTGGAAATTTTTAAAACCTGCCTGGACTCCTTCCTATTTGATTTGCCATAGCAGTGATGTGGGATTAGATGATCTTCAGAGGTCCTTTCCAACCCCAGCTGTTCTGTGATTCTCTGATTCTGAATATCTAATGTTCTTCCTGGAGTGAGAGTAATAAGTACCTTTTTAAGAATGCCTAGAGAAGGCCTGTTCCAGCTGCATTGAAAGGGTGGAGTTGTTCTCTAATTTGGCTGCTAATACAGACCATTTTCTTTGTTAGACAAGGGCAAATGGTGCACGTTTAGATCAAAGTGTTTAATAATAAAACAGTGGCAATGTAGGGAGTTTATGTTGGTTTTGGTGTTGAAGAGTCCTTTCCATGGGCAGGAAGGTTTTTTGACTAATGGGATTTAGATGGGTCTGCACAAAAACATGAAAACTTGGAGGAGTCATTCAAGGAATCATTGCAAACTTCAGACTGTTTTTCTAGTCTTCTCAAAACTATACAGCTATGAGAGGAGCAAATATGAAGCCTGAATGATAATTTTTACAGGACTTTTCCTGTTCTGTGACTTCACGTACATTTTGCTTTCACGGGGCTATTTCAACCATTTCAAGCCATTGACTGTTAATGGCTTGTCCACATGTCTTGGCAGAATTGTGCGGTGCACTGAAATATTTTTGTTTCAAATGGTGTTCTAGTGTTACAGGGTTTGTAGAAGAAAACTGTAAATCCTGTCACAGCAGAGGAGAAAGCCTCTTTGCAAGAGAAGAGCATAACTACTAGCATGCCAAAGCAACAGTGATTTTCTTCAAATGCCTGTGGAATTTACATCCTCCTTTGTTAGCACCTACCACTGGTTGCTGTGACTGGGGCAGGGGAGTGAAGGCACCATTGCTGTTTTCCCTATAGCCAGATGAGGTAGCCATCTGTGACAAGAACTTCATAAAGCTATTTATGCATTCACCAGTGCAGAGCATCAGTCCACCCATTTCAGACAAGAAAGAAAACGCAACCAAAGCAACACTACGATCTTTAATCTTTTGTAATTTCTCTCCTTAATTTTTATTGATTTGTACTCTGATGAAGCTTAATAACAAAATTAATTCAGAAGAGCTGTAACCAGCCCTTTTCAAATACAACTGAACTCTAGTCCAAACTTGCTGTGTTTTCCTTGACTGGCTCTCTCATTTCCCAGGTCACCCTTGATTATTTGCAAAGGCCACATTTGTCTTTTCCTAGCCATGTTTTGCTGGTCTTGCGCCTTATTTCTGCTCCCCAGCTAGCTTTAGTAGCTTGTACTTCCTCAGGAGAAGTAGCAATGGTAAATGTAAGCAATGACCTTGATTCCTTCCCAAGTTAATCATACCTCTGATAACTGCATTGATAGCTATGATTAATATTCTTTGCTGAACTAGAATCATGCCACAATGCCCCAGTACTCTTCTGTGTAGAAATCTTGGCTAAGAACAGGTTTAAGTATAAAAAGAGCAATATGACATGAGCTAGAGTAGGAGAAGCTGAGGACTGGACTGTAGGGTGTGGGTAATAGTTACTGATCAGAGAAGGGCTCAAATAATGTGGAAAGAAAATAATATCTAGGGTGCCTGGTTTTGCCTTGAAGTTTATAGTTCGTAACTGATTACTCTTGCTACCTTCTCACATCCTTACCTAGAAGCATAGGATGTGTCTTTGTTTAATTGTTAATATGCATTGATAATCCAGAATTGTGATATCCAGAATTGCTCTGGTGTGCCCTGTAGGAGAAGGGGTTCGTGGGTTTTTGAGCCAAAAGGGCTCAAAAGCTGTAGCTGGTCCAGTTATTAACAGCCTGCTTGGCTCGTTGTGCTGGCCAGTTTCAGTATTTCAGCTTGCTAGAAATGGTGGTAGCCTCTTGTTTGCTTTTACATTTTTAATCTATAGATCCCAGATGCAGGTTAGCTGCTAGCTGTTTGATGCCTTCTTAGTGGATGAGAAAGAACTAAATTACTTAATTTTTTATAGATACCTGGCAGTTTGAAAGGCTGTTTTTGTTTGAAAGACGCAAAATAGGCAACTTCATTTTGTCTGAAAGACCTCAAACTTGCTAGTACTTTCAGAGAGTTGTACAGACTGTGTAGGGACCATATTTTGGGAGAATGGTGATTACACCAGTGAGGAGATTTGGATGAAGTTTTGCATTGAAAAGAAAAACTAAGCTGAATTTGAAAGACATGGAACTTCAAATAGGTCGTAAAGATAACAAAACAAAACAAAACCCCCCTTATTTTTTTAAGATACTGACTTATTTTTATTCAAAAATTTTCAAAATATTTAGCATGGAAACATAATGCTCATAATGTTTTAACAGGGAAAAAATCCCAATGATCAGCAGATCACTTTCTAGCATTATTAAAGCATTTTTAAGAGCACATGTGATCATTTGTAATAACAAAGCTGTCTTGAAGTTCTTTTTTATTCTTATCCAGATAAACCTTCAGTAAATAGGATGGCAGGTTGTCTTTACTGAAGATTCGGTTGTTAGATTAAAAATATGCTTTCTGTAGGACATACCCCATCTCCAGGAACACAGAATTGTTTCAAACAGAATTTCATTTTGAATTCTAGGGAGATTCAGACAAAGGTTTAATTTTTTTTTTAATCTTATGTGTCTCTCCAGTGGTATTGGGAAAGCAGACTTGAATTTCAAGAGAGTTCAGATTCCTTCCCTACAGTAATAGTGTTGCTATTTTTGTGTCTCATTTCTGATTTAATGAAATACGTTGGATGGTTTGATATGGTTTTTAATAGGGTTTGGGGTTTTTTTTACATTTTATAATGTTTTCAAACTTTGGTGTTGTCTCCATAAAAGCAATATTTTCAAACTTTGGATATACCTGTAAGCAAACCCTATTATCTTCTTTTATTTTAGTTATATGCTTTTGAGTATACTTGCGCAGTGCCAGTATTAAAAGAAAGTAATTTTAAAGAGATTAACAGGTATGGAGTAGTTATTATATTTTTTCATTTTTTTGCATAGTGTTTCTAAGACTATGTTTTGGTCAAGACAGACATAAATAAGGCAGAGAGTGAAATCCAATGAAAAAAAAAAAAGAAATTAGGTATGTTCTTGAGCCGCAGTGCTGTCTCATGTTGGTCAGAAGACACATGCAGTCCTGCGTTGTGGCTGGTGTCCAGAACACTTTATAATGATGCTGTGATCGTCCATCTGCTGTAACACTTTCTGACACCCACAGCCAAATGTTACAGCTTCATATTGACCTGAATGTTGGCAGTGGAGTTAACTTGTCCGTCAACAGAGGTGGGTCCATATTATGGATTGTTCTGGACATGTTCACCTTTGTCATAGCTACATTTCTAAGGTCAGATGATGCTTTTACGACAGTAGTGTGAGATATTTGGAAACATTCAGTAAAACCTTCCAGCAGCATTAGAAGTTTTTCTTCTTCTCAAATCCCTACATTTTCTCACTGCTCCCTTTCATGTTAATTCAACTAAACTTTAAAAGAGTCAGGATTTTCCTTTTACAGTTTTTCATCCTTCTGAGACTGGATGTTTCTCCTAATTCTGTGGTACTTCCATATTTAAAGAGCTTATCTAACATATATTTTATTTGGACAGGAGGTGAGAAAATAAGAACTTAACTAATTAACTTTTTTTTCCTTCTACTTGCTCTCAGTTGTACATCAAGTTTCTTTTTGACAACCATTGTCAAAAAGATAGTACTTGGGAGATATTTAAATAGTCTCTTCTTTTTCAAAATAAAATAAAAAGATGGCCAAAAAACTAAAGCAAACAAGTAAAAGTATACTTCTCCCGCTGGGAACTTTTTACTACATTTAAGCATACAAGATACCTCAAACAGTATAATGTTAAAGGAAAATATGTACCCTACTGAGCAAATGATTCATCCTAATCACTGATATTTTATTATCAAAGGTATTAATGCACTTGGCAGGCTGCCTACACACACTCCCCAGACAAGGACCATGTATATTTTAAGGCAGTGAAAAAAGGCCTTGGGATT
>VWZW01002093.1:1197382-1233819 GCA_013397115.1 Edolisoma coerulescens
TTTTTTTAGAGATAATATGGCTAAACAATTGCACAACTTGGTGGTATGTATTTTCCTGTCAAGTATGAGGGAAATCAATTAGTATGCATAACATTAAAATATTAAAATAGGGTGTTGTAAGAGAAATGCAAATCACCAATACTGTAATTTCCTGTATCAGATGATAACCATATTAGCATAATATTTTGTTCATATATTTGCAAGAAATGTCCTTGGAACCTGCTCATTGAGTTATTTACTCTTCATTGCCTACTGAACTAACTTGCTGTCTCATGAAGTTGCTCTGCCTCCTAATTGTTGTGGTTTATTCTCCTACATTATTCTGGTGGTGGCTCAGACCTGATCTGCCCACTTCCTTGCTTTAGGTGATGGGTTGGTAAGCCCTCCTAACAGGAGAGTCCTTTTGTGGCTGATGTGGAATCACAAAGTCTCTCTTTCTCCTTCCTAGTTAAAAGTCACTGTGCTCAAAGCTGTGTTATGTGACTGCCAAATTTTACAGATGGACCTGTGGAAATATTTATTGGTGAGGGATTGCAGTGGAAATGCAGCAGCTTGAAACAGGACAATGACTAGGCTGGAGCCTCTGTTTAAAGTAGCAAAGGGTGCAGACAGAAACTGAAAATTTAATGACTACGCACTTCATGAGCAGCTGGGAGTTCAGTGATTTTAATGAATGCTACCTAAAAATTTGATATGAGGGTTTTAACAAATTTGGAGTCTTCAAGAGATGCAAGAGTATAAGCAAACTCTTGCAAAAGAAGTCAAAAATCAAGTGATCAAAACTTCTGTAGTCTGCCACAACATTTTATTGTGACTCATTATGGAAGTACAGCCAAGAAAGGTCAGTGTAACTTGCTCACTTTCCAGAAAGAAAGTAGATCAGCAAACCGTAACTACAAATCAACAATGGATCACATAAATTTAGCTTTTGTATATATATATATATATGTAGCTTTTGTATGTGCTCCCTCATTCTCTGAAGCTTACTGCAAGCCTAAAAACCAGGAGAAAATAAATGGGAAAATGATACAGGAATACATTATAACACAAGTCCACAAGTCCATGCTGAAAGAAACCAGATGCAGAAAAAGCTGCTGATCCACGTTTATCACTGTTGACTGAAATATAATTTAGCTAAATCAGTGTGAGGTAAATCACAGTCAAAGACACAAGGCATAATGATGAACATTGCAGCACCTACCTTGGCTCTGACAGTCTCATCCTCTGCCAGGCTTTGGCCCACATCTCCGTTGTTTTGTGAGAGTTCATGTATAGTTTCAGTCAGGTTGTTTGGGTTGGCTTGATTATTGTGGTGTCTGAATTGACCAAAGTTAGTTAGCTTTGCTGTGGAGTGCATGTGGCACATTCCCACAAGCAGTTACTGCTCCACGGGTGCATAGATGATCTTTTCCAGTTAATGACAGTACACTTGTGTTCTTCCTCTCTGTCACGTAAAATTCCCTGCATTTTTAACAGGAGATGCTGAAGATTATGTTCAAATTCAGAAGTCAGCCTAGGCATTCTAATTTTTTCATCTTGATCCTGAAATACCATTGCCTAAAGCAGCATAATTATCTGAAGAAACCAGTGCAAACACCTTGAATCAGTGGGACAATTTAGAAGCAGGCAAGAAGTTTAAAGACATGCATATGCATATGTTTTAATTTAAGTAGGATGTAGCTCCTGCACAGCCTGTTAATCATCCTGTGTGTTAAAGGAACAGACATTATCTGTTATTTGTGGTTTTATTTTATTTTAGAAATGTTAAGTGGAAAAAAAAGAGAGCATCTCTTACTCACTAGTGTTGAGAAGCTGTTGTAATATCACTTAGAGCTTGCTCACCTTCACATGGCATGCTTCTTGCTTTGTGATGGTGGCTTAATAAACAAATCCTGTGCATGTCACCGGACTTGTCCCTGTTGTAACCATGTTAGCTTGGTGACTCCAGTTAAATAACGCTTGAATTTACGTATTCTGAATTTTGGATTTTGAATAAGTTCCTTACAGTATTTTTAGATTGTTATGTATATGGTCTCACAGAGTTATTCAATGAGGTTTTATTGACTAGTTTTTATCCTTATATATCTTCTTACTATATTTGTATCTTGATAAGACTTAAGTAATTCAGTATTGCCAACCGCTGTTTTATTTTCCTCACCTTCATCTTTCGCCTTGTAAATTAATTTCCTTAGTTACTTTAAAAGTTGTTATTCAGTGTTTGTAATAGCAAAAGTAACACCAGGAGAGAGCGGAATAAGGTTAGCTTTTTTGAAGACACATCTCAGAATGCAAAACAAATTATTATTGATTGTTAGATTTTTTTTTTAATTGCATCTCAAATTAATTGATAGAATTTACTATTCTATGGAAAGCTGAGGTAATCTCCCTTTTAAAATGAAAGGGGAGGTAGGCATAGCTGCCAAACTCTTTATCCTGAGTGATATGGGAAATAGAAATACTGAATAGGAAAGCAGAAAGCTGTCTCTGACACATCCTAGAATATGGAAAAAACAGCAGTATTAATACTCCTGAACCATAGTGATCCTGCACACCTCTTTAGTATGGAAAAGTTGTCCTGGTTTGAAATTCTATTTGTAAGAAGTGTCATAGAGATGGGTATGTTATGTTTAGCAGCAGGAGGAATACAGTGCAGTTAGTTTCATCTAACCTCTCCGCATGTTTGTTATCTTCTGCAAGACTTCCCAGGCCTGAGCCTCTGGGGGGCTTTCCTAGGAATATTGTACTTTGCTACCGTTTCCTTCCACTTATCATAGAACTTGTGTCCAAGCTCAAGATGTTTTAGAATACAGATTCCAGAGCAGCCAACTCTAGATCCATCTTGAGATCCTGTGCAGAGCAGAGCTGCTGATCTGAGTGACTTAAGTAGCTCCCTGAATCCATTAAGTAAGTATAAGATTTTGTCTCCTGTAAGGACTTACTTCCCTGTGCTCTGGCTAAAAGACTTATCTTGAAAGAAATACCTTATTATTTAGGTTCACTCACTTCTTTTCCTTTTACTAGTGGACTCTTTACAGCACAGAGCATGAAAGTGTTGAGAAAAAAAAGAAACTGAAATAATTTAAATAAATTTAGGGATATATTTTCTCAGACTATGTTTTATGCTTGCTGTTAATATCCCTGCAGAATTCCTGTAGTTAGAAGAAGCAGCATGTGAATCCAGGAATTTAAAAGAAAGTAATCTGCACGGAGAAACTAGAGTTTCAAACAGCTTTCACAGATTAGAAGGGTATATTTAACAGAAATTTTAGCTTTGCCATTTCTGAAGGGGCACGTGACCCACTGTGTTTGAAACTGACTGGAAGCTATGTCTGCAGAGCATGCAGCAGCAAAACACAAGGCCATTTTGCCCAAAATGTGAGTACATATGTGACTTTGATCCAAAAGCTAAGTGACCAGGCTAGGGACAGCTAATGCATTACTTTGGGTGACTGCCAGGAAGCGATTATTGTCTTTGTTAGCAGTCCTGGCCATTAAGAGTTTTATTCTAAAAGCAATAACCTAGTCAAGTCCTTTCTCAAAAACACTGAGTTATATATAAAAATAGCATGAATATTTGTGCATGTCTCTGCATATATATGTACACAAAACCCCTTATGTTTGTGTGTACATAAATTCTCTTGAATAAATTATGACAGTGTTGTACATATTATTGCAGAAGACCAAAAGAAAGGAAGAAATATCTTGTTAGAACAACAAGTATGGAAGGGAGGCACAGACAGGTGTTTAGTCCAGTTATTCCTTCCAGATTGAAGATCTGTTTCTGTCTGAATGCTAATCTGTGCACTTATGCTACCAGACTGTGTTACTTGAAAGATGCTGTCACTTTAATTTCATAATTTTCTCTTGCTGTGACTAGCTCTTAATGTTAAACATTTAGTATCTTTCCTGTGATCAGCATTATTCCAAATACACAAAGCAAAACTAAGCAAAAATATATAAAAGTTAACCTGTAATAAGAAATTAGTTTTTCCTCTCTTGTCACAAATTGTTTCCTTTATACGCCGGAAGTTTTTATGAGGACTGATCCGTAATAACACACACCTTCTTTATGGTGGTCCTATGCTCTAGCTTTAACTCAGAGGACAGCTATAAAAACTGTACTGAAATGCCTGTATTAGCTATGATACACTGTTTAGATTGTTCCTGGAATGCACCTGCTACTGTGCATAACAAATGGAGCTGTCAAGCATGGTGAGATTTTATTGTATTTAGTCCTGTTAGCTGAACCATCTTGGACTGACTTGTTTACGCCAACACTCCAATTTATTTACTCCAACAACTTCCAAGATAAATGGGTTGCAGCTACGTAAGTGAGTAAAAGCTAATGTCTGTGCTAAAGCAGATAAGGGGCAAAAAATGTCATTTTGACATTTTTGTATTATCAAGCAGATGATGAAGTAAACAATATTAAAGAAAGATGACACTTGTTAAACTACTTTTTAATATTTGCTTTAGGAAAAGCACACTCTTGATATGGGAGATTTGGAATGACATGGTAGCTAGGAGGAGGATGACTCTAGTACTCAGGAGTGTGAAGAATTGCTTCCAGTAAGGCTGTTGTTCCACAAAAATGCTGAAGCTGTTGGTGTATTCAGAGAATAAAATTCTTTCCTGTGAACTGAATCTGAAATATATAAGACGTCTACTTTATCTAAAAGGGACTGTTTCATTTGAGTCATATTGGGGCTAGTTCTGTTAAACATTTCCTTAATCAGCCTTTTGGGAAACTTATCTCTGAGCATGTTTATATTCAGCAAGTTGCTGAAGTCTGTAGTTGCATTTGAGAAGTTGGGTCATTTACTGCTTTCATGACAGCCTAGTTGCTGAGCAAATGGTTTATAGTGATTTATTGGTAAGAATAGAGGAATTGGCTTGAGCAGGAGAACTACAAAATGGTCAATCTGTTTTCATAACCTCGCTCCTGAAACAATGATAGATGGGCAGTATTGTTAAAACTGTGAATGGTGGGTAGAGCTATTTTGCACAGTACCAGGTTAGCTGTGTTAAATCATGTGATACTGGATTGAGTATAATTCAGAAGTCATTGTGGGGACTGGGGAAGGAAGCTGGGAATACATATGGCAATTCCACAGGCATTCTGTTACTGGCGAAGCTTGAAATGTCTCTGCGTTGTGTTGTCCCTGACCAGTAACTAAGCACCCACCAACTGCTCACTCACTCCCCTCGCCTCTTCCAGTGGGATCGGGGGAGAGAATTAAAAGAACAAAAGTCAAAAAAACTTAGATTGTAATAAAGACAGTTTAAAAAATGAAGGAAATAAATTAAATTAAGAAGTGATGCAAGGTTAGTAACACAGCTCTCTCCCACTGGTAGACTAAGCCAGCCCCCAAGCAACAGCTCTATAGGAAAGACCAAATACACAGGTTTTATGCCTGGGCACAGCATTGTATGGCAAGAAATATCCCTTTGGTGAATTCTGGTCAACTGTCCCATCTCTGTCAACTCCAAATATCTCTCTCAGTCCTAGTCTACTTGCTGAGGGTGCAGAGTGAAAAACAGGAAAGGCCTTGATTGCACTCACTGCTCAGCAAGAGCTGAAACACTGGAGTGCTACCAACATGGTTTAATCACAGATACAGAGGATACCACCACACCGGCTGCTAGGAAGCATCCCAGCTGGATCCACTACAATCTTCTGCAGTATCTAAGAGAATAAAAATACATTAAAATAATTTTTGAACAACTGTACCAGGTCAATGTAATCTGGGATCCTGAGAAGATGACATTTGAGTATGGAAAGAATCATGTTCAGATTATATTCTTAGCAAAACAAGATACAGTCTTTGCTTCCTGAGAATGCTGATTCTGTTCCAGTCCATTGTGTATGAACAATACAGGTGCTATTTTTCTGTACAACAATTGTGGACTTGGAGAACTGCATAAAATATCTATTGTCCAATGTAATAGATCTTACTTGGTTTTTTCTTTATTTCTCAGTTGAGTGAAGACTTTCAAATTCTCGATATGGCACATAAGACAGTGTCACAGATTCTTTTTCCTGGACTTAAAATGCTTCAGATGAAGAGAAGGAAGCAATGAATGTAAACCTTAGGTCTCACCTTTATTCGTCAGCTGAAGTGACTTAAAAAGTGGCTTATATAGTTTGCCTGTTAAGGAAAAAATGAAGATGTTTAACTCAAATATATCTGTGAAATCCAGCACTGTAATATTCCTCTTTCCATTAGCATTAATGCTTCTGTGTGTATGCATCAACCACTACAACTAAGTGAGAAAGTAGGAGTTTGTTCTTAGTGTCCACTTTTTATTTATTTAGTTATGGCAAATGCTTACTCCGTATCTATAATAAGTGTTTGACTTTGAACTTCATCACCTTCATCTAATATGGGTTTAAATAACTGAAATTTACAGTTTCAGTAAGTTCCATATTATAACTCTCAGACATTTATATGGCAGACTTTAATGTCCACTCAGGAGTAGTGTGAGTAAAAATAAATATCCACGAGCTTTTTTCCAAATTGTGCACATCTGAAAATTTTAGGTTACCCAAGTAGCCATAATAAGGATAACTTGGGGTGAATGCCTGTAAGTAGCTTAGAGTAATTGTAAATAGAAATGGCTTTGTGTCTTGCTTCTCTGATAAGTGAAAAGCTACCCCCAGGAGTTGTCATAGCAGCTGTGTTTCTCATCTGAACAGCATTTACCAGTGTGTGTACAAGTCTTGTCACTGACTCGCGTTCCTGTTAATGGACTGCCTAGGTAGGCTGATCAGGTTCCCACCCAACCTTCACTGAAAGTATAGCTGTACTTTGGGGTTTTTTTCTTTGTTTGCTTGTGGGCTTTTTAATAGTTACTGAAATAGATTTGTTCTACATATGAAAGCTGGATTTTTTTGTGTTTTCTTGTAACCCATTCATTGTGTCCAGCCTGCTCTTTGGCTTGATTATGAAGAGAATAATTTTTTTTAATTACTTTTGCCTTGTAGGTTAATCTCCGAGCCACCGATGTGAAGCTTATGCGCCAGCTCCTCCTCATCAATGAAAGTATTGAATCAATCAAGTGGATGATAGAAGAGAAAGCCATTGCCAGCAGAGGCAGCAGTTTGAGTGGAAGCCTGTGCAGCTTGCTAGAAAGTCAGGAAACATCCCTCCATGGCAGCTGTAACAGTTTACAGGACTGTAGTGATGGACTGGATGGAATATCAGTGGGCAGTTATTTGGACACCTTAGTGGATGATGTTCCTGGTCACCAAACCCCTTCAGATATGGACAAGTTCAGTGATTCTTCTGTCATGGAGGATGCACAGTCTCTGCATAAGCATCCCAAAATTGATTCTGATGAGTATTACTGTTTTGGTTAATAAGAACAAGTTCCAGTGGGACACAAATGCACTCGTACTTACCCTTTTTCTTTGCTGCTATTTTATTTCATGTGCAAAACCCCCAAAGTTCTCTTGGAAGAAGAACATAATATGATACTTCAATTCTATTGCATAACTTTTCTATTGCTTCTAATGCATTTTCTCATTGATGGGTTGGGCTTTTCTCCTCCTCCTCCTCCTCCTCCTCGTCCTTCTATTTTCTTAATTTATTGTCGCTTTTCGTTTTGGTTTTTTTTGTTTTAGTTTTTTACAATGCTGTATTTACAAGTCTGTAAAAGTGGTGAAGGAAAAGCTTTATCTTTAAAGTGAAACATCAGGGAATGAGAGCAACAATTTTGTATTTGTTGTCAATAAAATATCTTCTGATTAATATATGTTGTCATAAATTTTCTTGACTACGATGTTTGGCCTTTCCAAAGACACTGTTCTTATTGAGCCTTAAATCTGAATCTTGAAAATACCTCTACAAAATAATTTTCCTTTTGTAAGAAATAAAATTCTTAAAATTCTTCATTTGAAATATAAAGTATCCTAAACTTTTCTGTGTGGGGTTTCTTTCATTTTGCAGTGTTCTCGTGTCTCTTGCCTAATTTTGATGTTAAATTCTGATTCTAAATTGGTTTTTTTAAATTCAGCAGTGTTGCCCTGCTGTCTTTTTCTTTCCTGTTTTACAAGTAAGAGTTTGCCTTAACCTTTTTGTGCCTACTGGTGCAGTTGAGAGCTGCAGCTAATCAGTTATATTGGAAGCAGATGAGAAGTAAAACAGTGACTGTTGTATGTTGAGTCTCTGGCTTTGAGGCTGCCTTGGTCCATGCTTTTGTGCAGAAGATTCAGAGGCAGATTTTTCTTTTTAAGTGCTTCAGTCTTAAGAAACCCCCCCAAGATTTTATCCTTCTACAGTAAGAAAAAAATTAGAATAAAAGACCTAAAATTGAACTAGACACTCCAACAGATGATGAGTGTGTATTTCCAGCCTACAGACAGTGAAAGAGGTGTTGATACTTACACATCATCGAAAAGTGTTCTGTTTTGCCAAGTCTGACAGTATTCCTGTTGCCAGTGAAGGCATGAAATTCCCTCACTAAAGCAATGTTTACTAAATGTAAGGCAAGATCCCTTGCCTTATATTTAAATTAATTTTAAAACTATTTTACACTTTCTGAAGGGATACAAGTATGTGCAGCAGTTGATATATGTGGGCTTGGTTCATTCTGAGATAGTCTAAAAAAGTTCTGCTCATCCCAGCCACGTTTCCAGGGATCCATCTTGTCCAGTCTCCAGCACATCAAGTGTGAAGAAAAGGTGAAAAATCAAGAAATTTAAAGTGGTAATTTGTGCTTTGTGACTAGTTCCATCACTTAGCAATATAGAAGATGTCTGTGTCTCTCGGAAATAAAAACCAAGATGTGTATTTTGCTTTGGTCATCATGATTTATCAGATAGAGAGATGTGTGGTTATTAAAAATGAGTCCTCTCAGTTCTGCTTCTGAGATCAACCTGGGTATTGCAGGTAGCTGGAAGAAGAATTAGGCAAGCCTTCAAATAGCAATNAAAAAATCTTGGCAAAAATTTCTTCTCAGGGTGACATTAAGTAGAATATTGACTGGAAATTCAAAATAGATTTTATTGTTTTCAGATATTTTAATCTAGGGAACAGAACTAACTCCCCTGTAACTCTCTTGAAATTTTTTTTACCTTTATTGCTTGGCATGGAAGTTAAACACCAGGATGTATACTCTCTCTGAATCTAATGTGAATGTGCAATATGCAGTCTTTCCTTCTCCAACTGAGATTTTGGGCAGTAGGCCAACAAGTACATCAAATATTTTCACTATGAAGAAAACTAAAGAATATTCTTAACATACTTCTCAAATATTCCCTCAAGTTATGCTGAAATTACTTCAAGGAAGATATAGGCTGTAGCTGTCACCTACCCACTCACAACTGTAAGACTGGATAAAGAGTAATTTAATCAGTGATAGATTTATCACATTATGATTTAAAAGTCCATGTAAATGGGAATCAAATCTAGGGGGGAAAAAAGACTTCTAGTAGAAGTGGTAAAGTAAGAGCTGTATGTGATTAGAAGCTCTTATTCCTCTGTATCTCTTGACTGGAAGTGGAGAAAGAGTACAAGTGCCAAAACAAAGATTTCAGGAGACTGGTAGAAGGAAACAAATGTTTCCAGGTGTTTTGGTTCTGATCTCCAAGAACATGAACACCTTGGGTTTTATTTTTGAAACATAAAAGCTTCAAAGATTTAGATGTGACTTGGGTTCCTTAATTAGAATTAACAGGATTTCATAGTCAAAAGATAATGATTTACTCTGACTTGCTGCTTAAAGGCAGACCATGAAATTTGATCTTCTCCTAAAATTAATCAAATAACTTAAGACTGAACTACAAATTGACTGTTTAGACACTGGAAAATTCAATGCTCATTAAAAAACTGTTCCCATGGGCTCTTTAACTTTGCTTTTAAACAGTTTACATTTTTTTTTTCCAGCTTCCTCTTTACCTGGTTGACCTTGTTCTTGCAAAATCCTTGTGTGGCATAAAGGAATCTGTATGCCCTCTTCCAGCATGGACTTCCTTGTAACTTTTTATCTGATTAACAGAACTAAAAAAAAAAAAGATTCAGTATTATAGAGCAAAGTATCTGAAAGCGCTTTACAAAGTTATGTCTGTTTCAAATGGATAAAAGCAACAGAATTTTAAAAAAAACCATGGATAAATAGTAAATATAGTTCATTTATTCGCTTCCATTTTCTATCACCTTAGCTCTTTTGAGACTTAGCTTGCTTTCAGGAAAGACAAACAATTTCAAGACACTGTGTAAAATCACAGGTGACGAGCAACACCCAGTCCATTCCTATTTCTATACCAGTGAAGTTTTGTCTTTGAAAGGCATTCCACTGTGTAAGCTGTGTAATTCAGAGACAATAAGAGACTCTCAAAAATAAGGTAAATTCAGTACACTTTCTGTTTTAGGATGATTGTTTCCTGCTAATGGGAACCAGCTAGTGAATGGATGTGCTCTGGTTCACAAAAAAACGATTGAAGGAGGCAAAAAAAAGAGCTAACATTTTCACATCTGAAAACTGGGGCTTTAAAGATTCTGCCAAGACAGTCTCATTATGACGTTTTGAGGCACTTTCAAAAGACCAATTAAAATTCTTTGAAATCTCCCTGCCAGCTGCTGGGTCTAGTATGGATCTCAAGGTTGCATTGGCTGATGAAGAACCCTGCAGGAGCTCTTGAATCATCGGGCAGAAGCGTTGCACTGGGAGACCAAAGACAGACCAGCATTTCTGCCTTCGGAAGGTGAACCACCGTTATCCTATAACGGTGATTATAGGATGATAGGAGAAACAAGATGATTAGAAAAGACAGAAATCTGGTCTATCTTCTTAAGAGTGAAGCCTGACTTTTGAAGGGAGTGGCAAAATGCTGGCTGTGCTGTAGAATCGTTTGAAGTTTGAAAAATCTTTCTCTGCATTTCTCTTTGAAAAAGAGAACTGGTTAGTCAAGGTGGGTGAAGTGCAGTATGAAATAATGTCTAGTAGCTGCATCTCATATTACGCTATATAATCGACTGAGAAACTGTGGAGGTTTTGTTTAATAATCTTAAGCAGTCACTAGGCTGTCGAAAAAGCTTGTGCTAGTATTTTTCATCTTGCCAACACTCCTGAACCAAGTCTAAAAGATCTGTCTTTGATATAAAGAATTAGTATATACCAAATAAACATGAGATCAGTAGAAAGCATCAATCACCTTACAGCAAAGGAGGCTTTGTTTTGCTTTAAATGTGCTCTCTTACAGCAAGTTTGTCTTTCTCAGAATACCTATGAATTTACTATAGAAACAGTTAAAGAGCATCCTGCCCTGAAACAAACAGAAGCTTTTCCCTTCCATAAATTGCAAAGAGATTAATGCTGCCTACACTTGACCTTCCCATTGGCCAGAGATTAAATTTCCCTACTAAGTATGTCTAGAGTGAAAATAAAACAATTTTTTTCCCCCTACCATGGAATTTTCTATGATGTGGCATACCAACAATTAGGTAAGCAATCTTTTTGAAGTCCTTTTAAAAGCCTACTCTGCCAGCAAACATGTTTGGTCTTCAGGACTGACATTTTCTTATAATTTTGCTTGGTTTTGTTGGCTCGGTCTCAAAAGAAGGATGTTTGATAAGATACATCTTTCAGTTGCTGTTAGGGGACCACATGATACAGATACCTGATAATAAATACCAGTAACAGAATTTTGGTTCAGGGCAGGGAGGGAAGGATTGTTCTTGGTTTGTTGTTGGGGTTTTTTCTTGTTCAGTTTTTTTTCTTTTTTTTTCATTTTCAAAAGCTGGCTGCAAAAACTGAGTGGGTATTCCTGAGCAGTTTTGAAAATTTTTTCCCCCATTTTTGTCTGACATTCATATGGAGAGAAAGCAGCCCAAAGGTCTGAAATCGTGCTTTAACCTGTGAACACTTATCCTCAGTGCAAATTTGTCAGCATTGCTGGTTCCAAAATTTTACAGCTGACAGATGTAACATTATAATACTTTTAAACCCTTTCACAAAATGACTACATTTCCCACCTTCTGGAAACCTGTGAGACCACAGAAACCTTTTAAATTTAGAAAGAATACTACTTTGATTTTGTGAAGGAAGCTGTTATTGTTAGAATACTATTGTTAGAATAGTAAATTTTGGGTTATGAATTAGGAACTTGAAAAAGTACACAACAAAAGTAAAAATGTTTTTGTGTTAGGCCTGTCTTGTCGTACACTGTGTTTCTCTTCAATGTCGTTAGAGACTTTATCTTCAATGCATGTTATATCCCTACAAAATAAAAAACAGTTTACTTTTTTCAGATGGTATTATGTGAGGCTTTTTCAGAACCATTTAAAGTTGTAAAAGCATTAAAACAGTGCATGAAATACTGAATTAAAAATAGGTTTTAAGATTTAGAAACTATAATTTTAACTATTTATTTTTGGTAATATGGCTATTGCTACTAGTTTCATTTTGAAGGAAGAAAATCTCTTTTTGACTATAAAATACTATTTTATTTGCATTCCAAGTAAATTTCCAAGAACCAACACTATGGAAAGAGAACAATAAATGCTGTCTGTGAGATAAATTGTAGAAAATTGCTTGGTTAATTCTTTGTTCAAGTTTTACTGTCAGAAGTGTTCCCATCATCTTACTGGATGAATGTCTAAACAATAGCATGCATCTTGTCAAGCAAATCAGAATTAAGCAGTAGAGCATAAAGCAGTATTTGTAATAAAGTGATTGTGCTGCCTTTTTAAAGAAAAAAAAAAAAACAAACCACCAAAAAAAAAACCAAACCAAAGACATTTCTCTAGGAAAGGAAGGAAGAGAGACAATAACAGAGTGGTTATCAATGCCCCCAGTCCTGAGTGCATCGAAATGATAGGAGATCTCAGTATGTTACGGGCAGATCCGACCCTATGGCCAGGATTGCAGGAGGCAGCCTAATGTTTTACACATAGAAAACAAATCAGAATACTTCCTCTGCATTCTACCTAAAAGCATTTGTTATACCAAGGAAAAGAAATTATGAACCTGGCATTTGGTAGTCTGGCTTTCTAGATTGCTTATTCTATCCTTAAGACATACTGATTTCCCGGGAACTGTTCAAATGTTTGAAGAAAATGTCCTACAGTTATATTAAAGTAGTACATGAATATAAAAAGCAATTAACAGTAGCTCATATTTATCTTTCCCCTTCTCATTTTCTGAGAGCCGGTTTTTTCCAAAAGGCAGGCTTTTCCCGTGAACATGAGAGGAATTTCACAATATGTATATATTTTACAATCCAATTATTTAGGCAAAGTTACTGACTGCCCAGTTGATATCTCAAGTGATCGAATCAGGGAGAACTTTTTCACCTTTTTTACATCTCGGAGAATTTTGATTGCTCAGACCATTTCTTTCTCTCAGAAATACAGTGTCCTTTGTTCCTGACAACTGGCTATCACACAGTTTGCACAGTCAAGTAATCCTAAAAATATTTTGATGAGGGGGGAGGAGAAGGGTAATTAAAATGCTCCTCGCTTTTTGCACAGAGAAGCTGTGTTTGGAACAGTGACATAGCTCTTAGGACAAATATGGCTTTCATTGTGCCACCCCACCTCCCCGTTGTCTGATTTAATGTAAATATTTGCTTCAGTCCATGAAGCTACCCAGAGTCACTGCTGGGTCACTTTCTTTCTGGTATTCAGCATGCTGATATCAGCAGAGAGATTTTCAGAATGAGTCACAGGGCTCTATGGGAAGCTACCAACTTGTTTAATCTTCACATAGAACTGATTGCTTCTCAGAACACTTTCATCAGGAAAGGTAGAATTGAGAAAGGCTTTCACATAATAATTATGTTTTTTTTAAAAAATTATTTAAACCTAGGGTTTTCCATCTTATCATTCCACTTGTCATACTGTAGTTTAAATTACTCTGGCCACTAACGAAAGTTGAAGGGTGAGCTTCAGTTTTTAAGAGGAAGACTGATTTATTGATGACCCTTTACACCAGAGCATGTATAAAAGAGAAGGATACCATCAAAAATGTTATGGAAATATTATCATGATACTTTCTGCTCTGAAATGAATTAAAATTCAGAACGTTCCCCTGGATTTGCTGAAGGTCTTTTTTTTCCCTTTTTATCTCAGAGAGAGAGAATACAAGCTATCCAGGAAGTGTAGTTTCTTGGTGAACTGGAACACACAGATGAGGGAGTGACTGAATATGGATACAGTATTTGAATAAACAGAATATACCATTGATCCCAGTGAAGTATGCATTAGCAACGGTCCTGGAAGACAATTACAGTCTGATTGGTTTCCAGAGGTGAATCTTACAAACAACAAGGAATTTGATACAGTTATTTGTGGAGACTTCCTTATGCGCAAAGGTTTGGTGGCTGTGGGTTTTGGGGTTTCAGTTGCAAGGTGGTGTTTGGTTGTCTGGGTGGTTTTTTTCCACCCTATACAATGGTAAGGTAAAAAACTTATATTTGTACTAATCTGTGGTTTAAGAAATCAAATACCTTCCCTTTTTCTATCTGTGCTTTCAAGTGTTTGGCAGTTAGAACCACCAAGACATTCACTTAATAATGCTAACACTATGCCTGGAATTGGACTTTCTGTTAAAATGCTGGCATTTCTGTACCTTTAAATAAGCGTGCATGAAATATTTTAGTATGTATTTGAATTTCCATGGTATAAAATCAACTTGAAGCAGTTTACTAAGAAAATCAGTCCTGGACCAAGGTTTCCCTACATTTCTGCAAAATATGAATTCTTTGATTTTTGTAGTTCTTTTTTCCACAATGTAATAAACCCAGGATACAGTAAATTATAGGGGGGAGTGGGGGGAGGGAGAGGGTTTCCCTTACCTTTTTTTATTTGGGTCAGAAAAATTCTAGCAAGGGTTTTAAGAATTTTTTGTTATTTCTTAAAGATGTTAGAATCATTTAGAAAGAGAGATTTACTCTGTGTTTTTTCAAAGAGCTAAAAAATAGTATAGGACTTAACAAGGCACCATCCATGATTTCAGGTTCTTTACCATGGCAATTAGGGCAATAAAAGAAACAAGTTTGGTTTACTCCATATTTCTAAGTGGATGTTAATCTTGACATTATGACATGAATATTTAAAGCCTGAATTGCCAGTTTTGCCATGACATCGAACTGATAAACCACTGGCAAGGTAAACATGATAGATTGACATGTTTTAAGACTAGGTGGCATATGATCTAGCCTGGGAAATGCTTTCAGTGGGGCATCCTGGGAATGGCTGATTTGTGCTACAAATCCCAAATTGAGTCGTATGCTTTTATACTGATAAATATTAATCACTAGGACCTGAGGTGGTATCTGGAATGTACAGTTCACAGAAGACTGTACCATTAGAGACTGTGATGAACAATGTACAATTCATTCAATTTATTAATGCTCTGTTTCCCCTTCAGGCAAATCATTTCACCACTGTGTGATAATAAAGGGCTTCAGTCAGACAATTTTGACAAACTTGACGTGTTATTGAACAGATGCCATGTTCTCAGATAAAAGCACACAGCTTGCTTTGCTTTGTTTTCTCACAACCAGGCCTGGAAAAGGAACACACATTTCCATCAGCACCAGGTTATTTTACGCAAAACTTAGATGTTGGCATTTGTATGATATTGAAGAGGAGTGTTTTGTGAGAAAGATTAGGAGCTGGGGAGAGAGGAGAGAAAGGATCATAATACAGCTGATGTCAAAAGATACTGGTGTCATGTAGGTTCCAGATGCTGGTTAGGAACCAAAACACAAAGCAGGATCAGTCATGAAAGACAGGAACTGGCAAAACAATTGTGTCTCATCTCTCCACTCTATCTCCATTGCAGGTCTCATGGATATGTACACTCACATCATTCTTTTTCACAGGCTGTTTCTATACGTACAGGGGATAATTTCATGAACCCCTTAAAAAATGCTACATCTTGCTTGTCTCTTCTGCCTCTGGTCCCAGGCTACTTTCCTTTTTCACCTTGGAAAGAGCCTGGGAAAAAAAAAGCCTAATCTCTACCTTTTATCACTCAGGCAAGGAATCCTGGCGGAGAAATAATTGGCCACTACTCAACCCACCTTGCCCTCTCAGAACTGCACTCCAGGCTTTAGTAGCTGCTGATTTGTGTTAACCAGTACAGTAAACAGAACTTTATTAGCCAAAAGGTGGTGGAGAAGGACAAAGTTTAAAGGTTTATAATTCCTTCATTCAGCAATAGTCTGAATTAAGTATTCAAAAGCAACAGTATTCTGCTTTTCTTTCAGCAGCTTGTCTGCAAAATAGGGCTTTATTGTGTCAAAACATCAAAATAGCAGGTCAGAAGGTCTAGCCTTTTCCACAAAGAAATAAAAAATAAGTTTAAAAACAAACATAAAAAAGAATTCCCTATGTTTTTTATATGGAGCAATAAGGTACAAAGGTCTGTCACTTTTCCTTGATAGTGAGGGAAGTTCAAAGTTCAGTTTGGAATACAGCCCAGAGTACCTAAGTCACATAAGTTTATCAAGGACTACCTTTTTATTTTGACAAAATACCGTTCGCTGCTACAGGTATCTCATGTTCAAACGCGGCTTATGGCTGTCAGCCTGTAAGGAAAAAATTTGTACTGTATGTATCTTCATGTTTTTTCCATGTATTTTATCCTCTATACGTAGAATTCTTGGACAGTCAGCCTCATTTTGGAAATTAGGAGGAGTTTTGTTCTGTATACAGGTTCATTGTTTAGTGATATTAAGCAGTTTCTGTTTACATTTTTTAATTATTTAAAATTATTTTAAATGAATGATTCATCTAATTATTTGAGTTTCTAATTTTCATAACCCTAGAGCATGGAGACTGGTTTCTCCCTTTCATTGAACTAATTGAATTTAGATAAGACTAATAGTATCATCTTCCCCTTTAGCTTCAATTCCTTTTCAACTGAGAACACTCATTTTTCACAGTGACAGGAGACCTCCTTTCAAACTTTTGGAACAATGCTGTTGGGGTATTTTTGCCTTTTTGAAAAAAAACCCCACATGAATAATATTTTGCAAATCTTGCAAATCAATCAGCAGTGTAATTTCATTTTAGAAGTGCTTCCCAGGAGGAGCACTTGCTACAGTAATAAGCTCACTCATTAAGATAAAAATATGAGAAAATCTAGTCTGGAAAACAACTGGCTTTCTTGACACACTAGGCAAAGTGGGAAAAGCTTACTCCATGTCCCAGCATAATCTTCTTAAAGAACATGGCAAAGGACTATTTTATCTGTTTTACCTACTTGCCCCTAGCTGTCCTGGCAGTTCAGTGGGGTAGAAAATGTACCTATTCACGGGAAAGTTCTGACAGACTTTCCAAACAAACATTACAAAGCTGATTTGTAGCCAGTCTCTAGCAAACCAGTTTCCTACAACCCTTCTGCAAGTGTAGGCATTCATTAGGCATTCACTTCAGAAAGATACTTAAATATGTGGTTAACTTCAAGTGAGTGAGTAATCTCATTGATTTCAATGGGACTATTCATGTCCTTAAATGCCTGGCTGAACCAGGAACTAATACCTTCTGGTTATCCTTTCAGCCTGCACAGAGATAACTCTGTGCAGACACCGAATCTCTCCAAATGAAAGTTTGCCAAACGGTCTTCACTTCGTATCCAGAGTTCATTGTTTTCCCTGCCTCTAAAATGCCTCTGTTATCACCATATTATTGGAAGACAATTCAACTTTCAGTTGTTTTCTTCTTAATCTTTACAGAGATCATCATGTAGCAATATCCTCTGATAGTGGTGTAATTGAAATTGTGACCGTACTAGGGTTCAGTCAAAATGTAGGGGGTTTATTAGTCAGAATATGAGTTAATCTTCTTTTTTTTAGTGTCAGTACTTGTTTTAAGGTGTTTTGTAATCTAGGCCAACTTGTCAGTCAGTCTTTCAAAAAGAAGGGAAAATATGCATTGTGACAGGAGTCAGGAAAAATATTAATCATTCAGTCACAGTGCATTCAGTACTNCCTACGAATGGCTTTTTCCTTTTTTTGTTAAGGATTAGGGAAGCTGTTTCATCTTACTGAGTAAAGACAGCACTTCTCAGTTCCTTCCCCAAAGATCAATCCTGCACATTGCTAGCGTGTACTCCCATGAGTTGTGTGCTCACATACTGCAGTGCTCTCCCTGACAACAATAAATGTGTTATTCAAATACGGAAGAGTGAGATCAGGAGAACGAAGGGTAAATCCATTTGTAATTCTCTATCTGTTCTGTATGAATACTCTTCCTAGGTCCCAAAAGTATTTTTACTGATATCCTCATTCCATGAATTGTCAGCCGGTAGTGACTAAGCTCAAACTGCAGGCAAAGGCTGCATTTTCTTTTTGCTAATGCTTCTCTTATGTTGGAGTTACACTGTTGCCTATCAATAAAGAGCAAGCAACAAAAGCCTCTTCTCTTTTATCGTCTCCTAGGGAGCCATTAGACTATCAAAGAAAAAGGGAGGTAAATGCACCAGAAAGTATCCTTCTCATTGGGGATATATAAGTGTACATGGTATCATTGTGGAATACAATATGTGTCTTCTGATCAAGAAGTTTGGACATAATATTGGACTTTTCATACAGCATCTCTGGAGTTGGGTATGGATTAACTAAAAGAGATTCCTTTTTTTCTCTTAAAATGGGTAATGAGTAAAAGTTAAACGTGGCCTGACTATCTTCATGCTTTCTCACAGACCCCATAAGCAGAAAATACATAGACAGTAGTTCTAGGGATGAGAAAGCAGACATGTGTAGAAATAGCTCACATTTAAAATGAAAATGGGACAATAAGATCTTAGCATGAACAGAATCCATTAAAAATGCTTGAAGACCAACCCTCTTTCTGTCAAAAGCTGCACATTTGCTCAGGTTTATTTATCCAGATTGTCCCAGGAATTTTTAGCAGAATGACTTGTGTGACAATAAAGGGCACACAGCATACTAAATATTAGTGCCACATAGTGTGACCTGTGTAGTTTGCTGTTTTCTGATAGGGAGGATCAAACTCTAGTGTGAGACCATAAACAGCATAAATCCAGAAGGTCGGTAGGCTTGGAACAAGCAGTCTTGTAAAATAGGAGACCCCAAAGCCTCATTTTACAGGTCAAATCCATTTCTATTGTGCTGTGATGAGGGCTTTTGTTATTTTAAATGCAAAGCTGTCTTGCAAGAAAATTTCCATCTATTTATTCCTTATTTCTTTAATATAAGTCACGCTTTAATTATGGAAGTGGTTCATGCTTGCCAGAATCTGCACCAACTTTTTTTTTGTTGGAAATGCAAGATTGTTTAGGAAATGATCATTTGATTCACTGTGAAGCTCAAGGACATTCAGACAAATGGTTGGCTGGATCACATTTAATGGATTATACCAAATAGAATGCAAGAACCAATAAATCTGTATAATAGGCTGTGGAATTAAGTAAGTATTGACCAGCGCAGAAGGGATCAATGGCTGTTGAAAAAAGAATGATTACAGTATATTGCATCCTCAGGGTATAAGCATATAAATACATGCAAGTGTTTGAACTTTCAAAGCTTTGTTCTGTTTAGGCAATGGAAAAAACCCTCTGAACCATTATCTAGTCTAACTGTTACTCTCACTTAGAGGGAGAAGCAATACGGGGACAGTTATTCTTGTCAAAACACGATAATATCTTCGTAGCAAAAAATGCAGGTGGAATAAATACTTTCAGAATTGTCTAAATGTTTAGAAGGGCCCGATCTAGTCTGACAGGAGCTGGAATGTCTGTAATTGAATTAGGAGAAAGCCATCAATTTATACTCACTTCACTCTCTAAAGCCATGTAGTAAAATACCTGCAGGGAATTCAATGCTGATTACATGGGAAAAGCTTCCAGATTGTTGTGAAAGAACACAAATATTTTGGGCCAGCATCTCACGGAAGTGTTAAACTGAATCATGAGCGGTATCAGTATACATAGACAAAATACAACTTTCTTGCCCAAAAAGATGAAAACAGAACTATCAAACCCTGTCACAAAATCTGGCCTAGAAATGTCCTTGAAATTTTTTGTGTTACTTTTTGGAGATATTTCCGTGTGTGAGGCTCATATTTTTGTTTTCCCTGCAGAAGTATGTAGCCTGGTGCTTTCAAAAGATTATGCAGCTATAGTCAATTATTTTTCAATGTGAATCTCTTATATGGTGGATTGACTTCCTCTGTCAACAGAAATAGATGAATATTGATATTCTTGCCAATATTATAATACAGTTTAACTACTTTTGACAGTAACTACTTTTGAATTCAGTGAGAGTTTGATACTTTGACTTGGATAAGTTGCCCTGAAATAAAAGTCAACAGCTTAAAAATGTATTGTCTGAAAATCAGCAAATAGATCCATATTTAGGTAAACATGGAATCGGTCCAGCATCCCAAAGCACTGAGCAGCACCATGGAACTACATGTTCATCACATTTATGCTCTCTGCTTGGCAGAAGGTATTGACAACATCTTAGTGGAAAGGTATTGACATCTTAAATTCTGTGGTTTCGTCTTAAATTGTATCTGGAAATGTGTAGTAAGTGCACAAATGAGGTGCACATCACAAAGTCCTTGAATTCAAGAAAGCAGGCCAAAATCCTTGCTCTTCCCAGTAAACTTGAAGATTTTGGCTCAATTGTGTTCATTAGAAGTCCTATCAATATGACTCTGGCTATTGATTTAATTTTGGCTTGTTGCTTGACTCATACCCAGATCGAACATCTTTCCACTAAGAAAGACTAATTTTACCAGCTCCAAGTCCCCAGTGATGAAGCTGAGTTCAGAATGCCCATTAACTTCATATTCATCAATTAAATGTGCACTTGAGTGAACACTTCCATTAATTATTTAACTCCATCAAATTCAAAATTGACTTGGACTTTATGAGCATCAGTTAAGCTGTGGATATCAGTTGGATAAACAGATCTGCACAGGAAGTATTTACAGCCTAAATGAGTTCTAACATGGAGAACTGTTTTTGTTTCATGTTTCTTTTAATAGCTGACTTGGCTGAAAAATGCCATCTTTGCCACATTAAAACTATTTATAAATCGAGCCCTTATTCAGTTAGTGGTTTAGGTTGAGCTGAAAGGGGAATTATTTTTGAGATAGCAATAAAGTTCATATTGAATTTTTGTGAACATACCATCAAGTTTCCTCTCCAGCCTTAGAAAGGGGGACAAATCCCGTCTTCCAAATTATTTAGAAGGAAGTTCTTTTTCTTCTTGAAGCCAATTATTCAGCCTACCATTAAGATGTGAAAATCCTGATTCAGATCCATTCTACCCCTAATTTCCATTTCTTTCCCTCTAGATACTTCCCCAATGAATCATATGGTTTATAATTTAACCCAATCCCCTAGGAACTGACACATCTGAGTTTCAGTCCTGCTGTCAATAAGGCTTTATATGTATTTTGTACAAAATAGGACCACATCATCAGGAAAATTTGAAGGGCTCATATCCTATGAAAGAGGTAACCTTTGTCCTAATGTCTTCTATAAACCAAGCTAAAAGGGATGCAAAACTAAAACAATATTTTAAGTTTGATAAATTTTTAATTTAACATAAAGCAATTTTTTTTTTCAGTTTGACCTCCACACTGACACATACATTGTTGAGAGAAATTTGATGTAAGAAGAAAGAGTTCATCTGGAAGACAGTACAGAAGTTGTTTTCAAGCATATGAACATTTTGGAAGTATATGTGGAGCCAGATCTTCTATGCATCCTATTTATCTTCTTCCTTGATGATAACAGTCGTGAAGTGTTTGAAGAATGTAATCATATTCCTTCCCAGTAACTATTTAGCCAAATCAAGGTATTTATTTCATTTAAGCTTTCCTCATAAAATAATCCCTACAACCACATGTTTATTTCTGTTGCTTTCTCTGAACTCCCTCCAGCATGCTGAAATTCCTTGGCACAGAGGTGCTCATTCCCATGAGCTGTATCTGTGGTGTGGTCTCTTTCATGCTACACAGACTAGAGCACTCTTCTCCCTAGGCCACACCATTGTGCCTCTACATGTACAGCCTAAATTTACACTGGCATTTTTTTGTTGCTGTGATCTTTTGCAAGATTCCTCATAACTGGTGTCTGGAGTCACCCTGAGGGATTTTGGTTGAATCCCTCTTCTGATAAATGTATTTGATTCAGGTTATTCTTCCCCTAGAGTAGCCTGCATTTTTTTTCCAAATTAGACATAGTTTTCTTGTTCTCTGAGCAATTTCTAACTTTTCTCTTTTCTTGTCTAGTTTTGGTGTTCTTTTTTTACCAGATTAAACCTTATAATATGTAAATGTCACTCACATTCTGTTTCTTAATGTTTTAAGTTCATCAATGAGCAAAATAAATGAGACAAAAGTTAAGATGGATCTCTTTGGCATCCACTGCTCTCTGTTACCAATTGTTTTGCCACTTAAAGCATTATTTTTTATTATTATTTTAACTCCTAGTGAAATCTCTACATGTGCTATCTGATATCTTTCTCTTGCCCAATTTCATTCCTGGGGTAGTTGGTAAAACAAGAGTTCAGATTAGTAAAATTACTTTGGAACTTAGAGGCATACTCATGTCAATGCCATTGCCTTAGGAATTTATACGTACATATTATTCTTGTATTCAAAACCCTCAGAATTTCAAATGTAATTAAGTTGCCATTGTTACTGTTCTAAAGTGAATGCAGGACTGTAGTACAAAAGACTGAAGTTATGACAAACAGGAAATTTAGGTTTGTTATGCCTGGACCCTAACCACTACATCACATTAAATCCTGGTCCTAAGTAACACTTGCAGAAATTTAAAGTATTGGAAATAAAGGAAAATATTATTTCATAAAAACTAAATAATGAAACTATTGAAAAAGACGTCCTGTAAAATGCAAGAATGAAGCTTCAACTCAGTTATAGAGAATTGTTCTAATAATGTAAAATCTATGTGTTCAAATGCAGAATGAGAAGTAGTGTTAGATTTAATTTGCCCATAGGAAGACTTACTCCAAGGCTGCTTCAAAGTATTTGCTCTTTAATCACAATGTTGTTGAAAAAGGAGGCTGGGGCAATGCAAAATCACCACTCTGAGTTGTTCTGAGCAAGTATCAAAAGGAATTTAATAACAGTGCTTGGAAAGACTTTGTAGATGAATAATAACCTTGAAAAGACTTGTTTCTTGAGGAATGAGAAAATGTCTAAGACAGCTTTATGTGGAAAGTAGGAAGGCATCGGTTTTATCAAGCACAGGTCTGGATTTCACTTTCTTGTTAATAAAGGACCACTGATGACATAGTGTTTATGAGCTGAAGAGGAAATAATATTTTACTTGACACCGTATTACAAATAAGATGGAGAAATATTTCCACAAAGGTTTTAGATGCTTAGAACATACTAAATAGTTTTCATTACAAAAGAAAAAATAGGGTGATGTTTAAAGTTTTGAAGTTTAGATTTATTGAATTAGGGGGGTTGGTTTGGGAGGTTTTTTTTTTTTTTAAGGAAAAAACAAACCAAAACAATAAACAAAAAACCCACAACAACAAAAAAAAAAGCCACAAAAAAAACCCAAAACAGAGAAAGTCTTGGAATGTTAAAATGGTACATCGGAAAACGGTTGCTCTGAAACGTTTCATAGCCTCCTATCGTGGAGTTTGATCCAAGGTGTCGTGGATACTGAAAAAGACCTATCCTATATCAAAAAGGACTTCAGGAAAGTGAAGACTTCTTTTCTTGAAAGACATTACTCAGGCAGTTAGACGTCAGAATGAAGTTATGGTTTGGTTTTATGAAGTTTGGTACATACACAGTACATATAGGTATTGTTGAAGGCGTTCCACACCTTCATGTTTAGTGGAAAAGGCTAGATTCTTCCTTGTGGAGCAGCAAATTGCTGTATACTTTTTATCCAATAATCTCATGTCCTCTTTTTTCAAGAGCTGTATGGAGAATTCCATTCCTAAGATAGTCTGGAAGCAGGGTGTTTCAAAATTCACCAGTCCCGCAAAACCTTGTGGAGAAGAAAGAAACACCACGACACATGCCTGGAATCCTTTCTGGCTCATTTGCCAGGCCCCCCTGCTTTGGGCTGCAAGTCTGGCACATAGCTGGGAACAAGGTGACTTTGTACCCTACCTTAGAAAATAGGTAAATGAAGCCCTGCTGTTACCGCAGCAAGAATTCACAGAACAAAAACATTTCCATTTAAAAAAAAGTTTTCCAACAGAACCAAACAAGAGAAAATGTTTGAGCAGACCTAATAGTAAATAACATTGAAACATACTTTGGTAGGTTTGATTCTATAATGAGACAGAGTAGGGTAAGTTCAATCACCATACATAAAATATCAAGAGATGTAGAGATTAGTTCAGGAATTCTGCGATGAAAGATTCAGATCTATTTTTCTATGATTTCACTGAGTTAATCACTGTTCTTGAGAAATGGTTTGCATGCTGTACTGTCATGGATTTTTAAGTGTTCACTATAGCACCCAAATACAATGATTCTTTTGTCAAAATGTGATAGGTGGTTTTTTTCTGATATCCCAGAGAACTGGTCTTATCCCAAGGGTTTAAATCTGGGTAATTTACCGTCTCTCTCACAGCTCCCAAAGGAAGGTACAGAAGCTTGAGCGCTTGTGAGACCAGCTCTGTCTTAAACTTTTTTTCAGACCTTGGACAAGTAATTCCATCTCTAGAGCTTCAATTTGGTGATAGAAGAGTCCATATCTGTAAACCACTGTGAGGTAAAATTCAAAAAGCACTTTTTGTTATGTTTCCAAATAGATTGTCGCCCTGTTTTTTTTCCTCATGGCCTCAAAAAACCAGCTGTGTTTTAGTTCAACGTGGTTATAGGTGTGCAGTGGGGCACTGCCTCTTGCACTACACAATATATACAGCAAGAAGCTTTTGTCCAACAGGCGGATATGACCACGGTCACATTCTTTTACTCTGCCCTTCCCACCCATATGGCAAGATGGGGTGGATTTTCTTCTCGTTTTCAAAGGAAACAGTTTTCCACACTGTTTCAGCTAAGGTAGTGCAGTGTGTAAAATTTCAGGCCCAGTGTTTTGTGCTCTAAAGCCCTGTGTTTCTCTTAACATTCAGAGAGAAAAGTTGTTTGAGGGAAAGATTGCACCAGGTATGTGTAATGACATGTAGCATTTTGTTTTTCACATTTGTTTGAACAGCAGTATGAAGTTCAAGAAATATTTATATCCTGTTTGAGAGGAAAGTGCTGCAGAGTAATGCTGTGGTCCTCCATTGACTGAGGACCATATTTTTTAATACTTAAAACAGTGCTGCAGAGTAGGATGATATCTTCACTGTTCAGGGAATCAGGCCAAGAACATTTTTGGCTCAGTTCACATATTCTGATTTTAAAAACATACCACACAATTAGTATAGCCTCTATTGAATGGACAAACTCAGTTGAAAAGATAAGTGGAAAAATTTCATCAAAGGATGGCCTGCTTTCTTAAAATTTCCACCTTTTTTTAAAAAGGTGACCTTTGATTTGAGACGGAGCTAGAGAAACGTGGCTCAAATACAGCCTGAGAACAGAGCAGCCAAAGAATATTAGGAGAAGGAGGAAAATGCTCTTACACTTTATAGCATCAGTGAGACTATTACTGTGTCTGACAGACATATTTAAAAGCAATATATAAAATTGGAAAAGGTCTACTGAGATGGTCTGAAATCTGAATAATGGACTATGAAGGGTGAGATTTAAGATCCTTCTACTGTGGAAGATTTAAGGTATCAATCCATCAAATAATCCAACAGGAGGTTAGCCTGTGACTTGATCTCATTTTCAAAGTATCTACATAGGAAAGATTTATGGATTTTAGCAGAAAAGAAAGTGTAAAGAGATCAAGAGAAGTAAGCTGGTGGAGGTGAATGCCAACTAAAAGTAAAGCACTGTATTAACAGTGGAATGACTTCTATGCCACCTCAAACTCCTAAATCAATACAAGCTGTCTTTTCAAAAGATACACTGTAATTCAAACAGAAATTATTGTTTTAGTGCAAAAATACCTGTGTTGTGCTGTTGCTCAGAACTTAATTTCTCCTTTGTGGACTAGGAAAGTTTCAGATCATGCTTCAGAGCTCAGCCTATTGTAGTGCTTGTGGCTGAGATTTGTTCATTTTTGGTATGAGGTAATTGAGGAGGCAAAAAGCCACAGTCCTACACATTTTTGCCATGCACAGTGCAATTTCTGAGGTCTACAAGCTGACACTGAAAGTATGACACAGACACTGGGTGTTTCACTTCTTGCATGTTACCTATTAGGCATATTTTTATTCCAGAAGAAGAGACTGGTCAAACTATATGAAATTACTATAGGTACTAATATATCTCATTGGCTTTGGTCCCCTGAACTTGAGAGAAATTTAAGAATTAGCTCTCTAGTTATTCAAGCTTGTATTCCTGTATTCCGCAAAGCTGAGATAATGTAGGTGGAAAATTTTGTGGAAATGTGGAAAAGCTGTTCTGAACCTTGGAAAACAGTAGGAGCAGCAGCATTGTATCCCAGGGTTTTTCCCATTCCCAAATTGCTATGTATTTCCCCAGCAACAGATAGTTTCTTTTTATGCCTTAACCTTTTAAACAGCTTGAGGCTCCTGAGTGGCTTCCTCCAGGCTTCCTGGAGGCTTCCAGGCTTCCAGGATCAGTCCTTCCTTTACAACTAAAACATTTCTGATGTTGAGCAACCCTTCACTGTTGTTTCAAGAATAGCTGCTGTATCACCTTTTAGAGTTTTCCTGTTTATCAGTAGAGAGCCTAGAGATCACTAAGTATCTCTCTTGAGTATTAGGAAGGCTGAAATGCTACTTTCTGATAGCTTTCTTTAGGTACTGCTGCCGTGGACACTTTACACAAGTACAAACCATTTGGACAAGTAATCTCAATAAATCAATTTTACACAGGACTTTTTTTTAAAATCTGTTTCCAGATGGTTTTTCTAAAATACTCAGTTGAAAGAGGCATAAAAATGTTCTAAAAAGACAATATTCCATAACCAAAACATATATTTAAAAAAAAAAAATTCTTTTCCTTTGCAAAGTGTTTCTTATCTAAAAGTTTTTGTTCGTAATCCTTTTCATTTATTTTTATATTATAAGCCTTTTCTCTTTTAGCAGTTTGGACTAGAAGACAGTAACATTTTCTGAACATATAGGAACAATTGTGTTCCTCTTAAAATGTGTTGGTCTTAAGTCCACAGATAATTTTGATTATATGGTGGGAAGTGAAGGAATGAATAACATATATAGGGAATTAATACTATGTTTGTATTTGTCAGTGGCTTGGTGTTGGCTTACTACTCCAAATCACTAATAAGGATGTTAAAAAATAATGAACTAAAATAGTTAATCCCCTACTCTTTTGTTCTTATTAATGAATGCTTGTTTATAAATTGCCCTGATACATGCAATTGAAGGCACAATTATTCAAGTCAGTAGACCAAATCTTTGTGTACAAACAAGAATATAGCAGAAAGGAAGGACTGACAGGTAACTGGTCTCATGAGGCTGCTATCACAACTGTTTATCAGGGAACATTAAAGAGGCCTTTCCTACAGTTAACAAAGTATAATTATCAAAACTTGGCATCCTCATGGCTGGTGAAGGAGCTAAACAAACCAGATGCATTGCATTCTGTGGTCCCAGCCAGGGGGTTTCTATCTTATGAAAGTAATGATTTTAAGCAAGGTTAGTTTAGATTTGAGTGCACACACCAAGGTACTTAATGCAATTCTGTTTCCCATTTCGAGATTTATCTTTTTTTCTTTTAATTGGTTTTGTGTAATTATTATTTTGTCTTTCTTTCCATTAAAAAAAAAAGTCTTATGCAAAGCAAGATGATAACCAGTATATAAATAATTCTTCATTTTACAATTTCCTTTGGCTTTCATAGAGACAAATGTTTTTGTTTCCTGACAAGACATTGGCAACAACAAAAATTTTGCTGCAAATTTGTTCCAAGTTTAATCCACATACCTAGGCTCAGATAAAGACATTTTAGAGGACGTCTTATAGAAGATGTTCATCTTAACTCACAGGAGAATCAAAAGTTGTTTACTGCTTTGAAAGCTTTCCTTTGATAGCTATTTAATAAATGAGCAAAGGAAACTCCATTTCTTGTACCGTTTATCAGTTATCTGTGTACAATACTTTCTCAAACAACAGGTATTAGAAGAGAAGAAAGAAAGCAGCCACACTGTCATAAACACTTCTTTCCCCATCTACATTCTGCTGGCAGCAACAGGAATAGTGTTGATGATCTTTACAAATATGCATGGTGGTTTCATTTTATGATGGTTCAAAATTAAGAGCAAAGCCTCATCTTAATAAATGATCTTGTTACCATTAAATAGTGTGTGTTTAGGTCTTTCTTCCCTTCATTTTTGGGTTGAAATTATTTGTTCAGGTTTACCTGCCTCTGTAACCACGAGAATCCCCGATGAAGTCAACATTACAGTCTTTTCTGTGGTTCAATTTCCTTTATGTTCCCCACAGGACACGCCTGGGAGACATGAGGATTTTAAAGTCCAGTGATAACTGAACACATTTCAATTTACATCTGTGTAGTAAATACAGGTGTTTTACTTGCTGAATCTGCAAGAAGCAGAGCAAATCTGAAATCATTATCATTCAAAAATTCATTAAATATACCACGAGAGTTGTCCTTGTTTGTGACCTGCCTCAATGCAGAGTGCGGCAGCCCTGAACAGAAACAGAACTGTTTAGACTTTGAAGGAGAATTCTTGGGAATATTTAATGGGTAGAACACAACAATCAGAACATGCTGCTAAGTGAGCGTCCTTCTCTCCCTTACGTCCTTTCCCTTCTATCCTCCTTTCATTCTCCCGCTGCCTCTCACACCCCTTCACTCCCTTGCATTTGTTTGCTGTAGCTGTTTAGATGCAGACCAGAGAGAAACTGTGGACATTCATGCTTCGGGGTTACTTTGAAACAAAATCTTAAATGCCCACCTGTGTGTTAATCCTCACTTTTGAAACACATGTGTGGTAACCTGAAAGAGCCCAGATGTGTTCTCCATGAGTAGCTATCAGTAACTATGTTCTCTCTTCTTGCTTATATATCTGTTTGTGTCTATAATTCTCAGGGATTAGTGTAAGCCTAGGGTAGCAAGTACTTTTAATTGAAAATAGATTGAGTAAACCAATGAACTCTAACAGAAAATCCTTGTGAACTAAGAGCGATAGTAAACCTGAATAAGTTTTTTCGTGTTTTAAGCAGGAATGGATTCGGTATTATCACTGGTCTTTGCTTTTAGAGCACATGGAATGCTTCTTTATTATACTTTACTTTCTATAATTCATTCCAAAACTCAAAATGTTTTGATCGTCCTCTGGAAGGCTGAATATTCGAAGCCCCATATGTCATCTCTGTCATCTGTAAAATTGTGTTTCTTTGTTCAGCCCTGTGAAAAGACAAATAAGATATGGGTTTCTAAGGCTACACGAGGCTAGGTCTCTTGTACAAGCATAACAGCTAAAGCATAATATATTGCTACTTATTCAAAGAATTTTACAAGGTTAGAAATGTCAGTCACAGTATATCCTTGAGTCAAAACCTAGAAATACAAAAAAAATACAAGATTAACAAGATTCTCTAGGTGATGGCAGCAGCCACAGGTCTCCTCTCCTTCCTATGTGTATCTGTATGCATCACATTACAGAAGACAATTATGTAATAACATGATGAAAGACTTTCAAAGTAAGTAAGAGTTATTCAGCCATCTCAAGGAAAGCCAGGGTTGTTTTTCTATTCACCAAGCTTTTATATAACCTATTTTCTTATCAGTTTCTGCTGTCTGCAGTTTCTTAAATCATGAGTTCTGGATGACTAAACTCAGAAATTAAATGAGTCAATGGCAGTATGAAGATGTGGTCTCACAATTCTCCCTTACAGAATGAATAGGAACACCTTGCCCTGTACTTCAGCAATGCAGCTGGGTCAAATGATAGGTGTTTTAAAAAGAGATCACAAAATATGTTTAATCTATGACAAATAATCCTATTTTAACCTAGGGATCCTTCTTGTAAATGTAATTTCAGTCTCCAGAAAACACTACTGAGCTGTTTTTTCCTGCAAAAGATGTCTGTTTTCTGTTATAGTGGTACAGATTTTATGAATTCAGATTTGTAAGCAGCAATTTGTATCCCTTTCTAATTTTCACTTTCGTAACCAGTGAAGTTTGTTATTTGTCAAATGTCACTTCCATTTTTCTCAAACTAAAATGTGTCTCTAAGATGGCCTTTAGCATAGGAGACCCTGTTATCAGTTAGCTGCATTTTCAGCAGGATGTCAAGTAATACGAGTTACTGCGGCTCTGAGATAGCAGAACTTGGTACAGCACTTTGCAAGTTTTCTATCATCTCAACAGGCACTAGTGATTAGGGAGTATCAGACTGAGTAATGTTTTGAAATCACTGATCAACAGCATATTTATTTAAAAATATGTTACACCTTGAACTTAATAACGTAGTCCTTGCACGCTGGTTTAGATATTATAAAACTTACTCTGATGACTTAAGGTTGTAACCATGATTCTGGAGGGAACTGGTAGGAGAATCAGGTTGACCAAATCAACTGGAAATTAATGGCTGCCCTCACTACTAATGCTCTAAGGCAGTAACTGTGTTTCAGACACAGTTTTACTGCTTTCTGGTCCTCCTAATAATCCTTACCTTATATGCATGGTGGGTTTTTTCACTTTTAATAAGTACACTGCTTGTGGAATGCAAACTACCCTTTGTCTTTTAACCCCAGAAGAAACATCTAGCTTTAAAATATTCCAGAATTCCATTTGTTTCCTCAGTAATCTGTGAACTTCTGTGTTCTTGTTCTTGAAAATGCTAGCATCCCATACCAGCTCGCTCAGGGAACATCTAGACAAGAGTAACTGAAACATTTCCTTCAGAATCCATTATATAATCAGGAAAAAAAATCATATGGAGTCCTTTTAAAATACTTATTTCCTTCAGAACTCATTACCTTACTTATAGATCTGAACATAAAAATGACAAGTTTTTAGTTTCTCTTTAACAGTTCAAACTAAGGCTTTCTCCTTCATGAAAATATTTATTATTAAAAGTAAAATTTTTCAAACTTTTCTCTTTCTGTGGATTTGTTCAGATTTGGTCATGCTAATTTCAAGAGCCAATGGCAAAGACTATGGGACATTTATATTATAAGTTCTCTTAGAAGATGCTCATGTCATTACACAGGGAATCCAGATGGATTACTGCTGGCCCATTAGTACACCAATACATGGTTGATACCTTTACTAATATGAAAGAAAGGAAAAGAAATTTTAGACAAATACATTTGTTTACACATTTAAAATGGATTTAGGTTTTTGAAGATTTTTATTGGCCCCCAGTCAGAGTTTGAGAACCATCTTGATATGCACTTCTAAGATATTTCAGTGAAATTAAGGAATACATTAAGACCCAGTTAATCTTGAACACCTTTGTGAAGTTAGACTGCACATTTTTTTAAAAGTTACTATCCACTGAGATACATCTTTAACTACTTAAGCACCTGGTAGGCATAAACTTTATTCACCCTGTAATATTTGGACTGAAATAGTAGTAGAGCATCCAAAGTTACCTTTCGTTTTGAAACTGCTTTTCAACATATAGGTAAAAAAGCCCTCATTCCAGATATACCTTTGCACCCTGCCTGAGAATCTTCCCTTTGCAGCCCCAAAAAGCCTATCTGCCAATCACTGCACCATGAAGTGTTCCAAAAGCAGTGACTTCAAGGAGCTCTCACATGCACTTTTTGCAAATTTATTTCTCCCTGTTTCTCCTTTGTCAGTAGCCCCACAGACACACACCATTCCACAAAACATGTGGTAATGGAAATGATATTCAAAAGGACTAAGCAAGTGCTAAGTAGGTAAATCTCCACCAAATGTCTCTTTAAGGGTTCCTTCAAAGCATTGCTGTGTTTAGCTGTTTGGTGGTGCACCAGCCTCATGGTTTAACAATGTAACAGGAAAAAACCCCTTTGTGTCACTAGGATAAATATGTTGTTTCTTTCTTTATACTTTGCTTTTGGATAACTAACACAGTTCACGGTGGGAAACTGAAAGTCTGAAAGGCATACAGCCTCATTACTCTTTTCCATTGAATCACATGGACTGAAACTCCACTCTCTATCTAAACACTAGAATACCAGAAATGCCACTGCTGAAGAAGCTTATCCATCCTGAGTTTTACAGTGTCTGTCTGACTGGTTTGTCAAAGAGATTTGCAGATAAGAGGAAAACAGAACAGTTTTGATGCCAAGTTTCTCAAAACAGAAGTCAAACAGTAGGGATGTGTGTGAAATAAATCAATCCTAACTTTTCTCTTTCCCTTTTTCCCCCTTCTTTTCCAGTTCTTTGGCACATTCATGTCTCTCGAGCAGATTAAGTTACAGGTTCCTCAGTTTACCTGAGAGGAAAATCTAAACTTTTCCACATAGAAAGGAGTTTTTGCAGTCTGCAAATGAAGTGTATGTGACAAAGTTGGTTTCTCCATCATTGTGACTTTAGACAAGCCTGAATTTTATGAGTATTTTTTATATTGTAGCATTTGCCAGAGGTTTCCAGTTTCCCTAATTATTGGAAATCTGGAAAAGAGAGGCAAACTTTCAAGATGGCTCAGAAGCTAGTGTCAATCTGTGAAGGGAATGTCTCCAGTGTCTGAGAAAGGGGAAAGCATTAGAAAGAAATAAAGGACTAAGTTGAGGAAACTTCTGTTTTTGTCACTTGAGATTGTCTGTCTAAAAAAAATCAGTGTAGTCCGTGCTTGCACACAGCGGGGTATTTTGTAATTGCACTAAGCTGCAAACAGAGCTGAAAGAGTTGTCTGGAGCTCATGAAACAATAAAGTAGCCTTTGATTTGTAAAGCAAGATAGAGGAGCTGAAATGCCACGGCTTCAGAGAACTTATAAGTAACCATGAGGTTGTGGAAAACCACAGGAGAGTTTATTCAGACTTGAAGCATGTGGAGCAGGAGAGGTACCAGCAGCATAAGTCAGGCAGCTGCCCTGGATGGCCTGGCTCTCTGTGCTGCAGCAAAGGGCACAATAATCATCCTCTTCCTGACAGCTGGTGAGTGAAAGACTTTAGGGTGAACTCAGGTAAAGACATGTGGGGAGCATCTAATCCTCTAATAAATAGATTTATTGAAAAAGTTCCATGCATGGTGACCTCATACTTTGTAGAGCAGTTTGAAAGTACAGAATTCTTGTGTGAATCTTTCTAATTTCCAAAAGAAATATCCATTAATAAATACTCTGTTTTTAGTATTCACATGCAGAAATGTTTTCTACAACTCTTTTCCAATGCACCATTAAGTGAAATATGAATAACTATAGTAAAAATTATAGTTACATATAAAATTCATCTTCATAATGTTCACTGCTCTGTGGCACAAAACTGATCACTGAGATTGGGATAGAAGTGACTTTAAAGGGGTAAAAACAACAATGTGCCCAAGTTCCTTTTCTACTTTGGGCTGATTAGAATATTCAGCTGTCACAGCTGGAAAACTGAAGGCAAAAAATGAAGTTTTACATTTGTTATGAAAGAGCTTTTCTTCTAAGAATCTTAAAAAAAAAAAAAATGGGGCATTCATTGAAAGTAGCAGAACCAGAATCTAGGACGCAGCAATTATTGTGCTGCAAGAGCACTGATGTGGATGAAATGCTTTGCCTTCATGTGAGCCAGTGGTGAAAGTGCAGACATAGAAACAAATGTCTGGGTAGCACCAAAACCTGAATAAGCTCTAAAATTTCTCCACGATTAACAACTTTGAAGAAATTTTGATTTTTTGCTGACAAAAGGAATTAAATTTATGCAGGTTAACATAGATGTTTCTCTCCATTTTATCTTACACATTTTCCTTGTAGAAAGAAACATTAGTGTTAGATAAAGATTTACGTGATTTGGAAAAAAAATCTGAAAAAATTTCCATTCATCCGGAATCCTTTCTCATCCACAGAACCATGCAATCCAAGCCCAGTAACTAACTCAGTATTAGCACTCTAGGCTGTTATGGTCTACTACTCGGACTTTTAGCACAGAATTTATCCCCCATCCCCACCCCAGTCTTTATACATGATCCTTTGAAAATACCTCTGATTTTATTATTAAGAATGAAGATAAATTATGATATAGAAATATTTACAGGGTAAAACCGCTATCTATGAAATCAGACGCTAGTCAGCAAATGCTAGAGAGGTACTGGTTTAATGTATTTTGGGATACAACAAATTATTGTATCAATTCCTTCAACTCCAGTGATTTCTGCACATACTTAATTCTTCTTTTTAACTATTTGTCTAAACTTTTGACTACTTGTTCTTTTTTTATGGAACAATTTAGAGATTTATTTGTCAGCAAGTTCATCACAGATTAGATCATCTTAACATTTTGTCTCATTACAGAGTTTTATTATGATAAGTCTGCAAACATTGATGACCTCCAACAATATGCTTGACCTCTTATGTGTTCTATATTTTTGCTGTTGATGCTTTCCAGTCCACCATGCATCACTGAAGTTATAAACACAGCAGGAAGGATGTACAGCAGGGCAGACAGCTAAGTGGAATATGTAATCAAAACAAGAGATGTTCTTTCATGGTATCTTGTGTAGGGTACCTGTGCTGGTTTTGGCTCAGGTAGAGTTAACTTTCTTCACAGTGGCTGGTATAGGGCTGTGTTTTGGATTTGTGCTGAACACAGATTTGATAATATAGAGATGTTTTTGTTATTGCTGAGCAGGGATTGCACAGAGCCAAGGCCTTTTCTGCTTTTTGTACTCCAGGAAGTTGAGGATGCTTGGGAGGAGAGACAGCTGGGACAGGTGACCTGAGCTGACCAAAGGGATATTCCAGACCATACAACATAGTGCTCTGTGTATAAAATGGAGAAATGAACACAAAGGGGAGGGGGAACATTTGCAGCCCTGCTCTCCTGGAGGTGGCTGAACACCTGCCCGCCCATGGGAAGCAGTGAATTAATACGTCGTTTTGCTTTGCTTCTGTGCACAGCTTTTGCTTTACCTATTAAATTGTCTTTATCTCAATCCGTGAGTTTTCTAACTTTTGCCCTTCTGATTCTCTCCCCAGTCCCACTGGAGGGGGAGTGAGCAAACAGCTGTGTAGGGCTGTGGTTAAACATGCCAATACTGTAGGGGCACCAGAACTGGACAGGCTCAATATTTTACTTCAGTTTCATAAATACGGGAACTGAAATTATGCTGTGCATGCACATACATATCTGCAATACATAGGTGAAACACAAACTCATGTCAATATACTGTGAAACTTTCAGAAGTGTGTTTTATTCAACTGGCATTCTTTTTGCCAGTGAATGGCATAATGTACAGGAGCCTTACAGCCTGACAGAATATATTTTGTTTTTCTTCAGAGACTTTTTTCTTTTGTAGATGTCTAGACCATATTGTATGAAATTGGCATACCTTACTGCAGTGCAGCTATGGAGTGCCTGCAGTTTTTCTCCGTTGACAACAGTCCCCAAGGTGAGATGACATTGGGGAAAATAACAGGCAGTATCAAATCTGGAAAATCTACTTGCTCTGCTTAAAGAAACTTCAGTAACTTCCAAGAGGTGGGTAACTTTCCCATGAGCTTCAGGTTCATAAATCATTTTACTTCTTGGCACACTGGAAAGACCATAATAAGGTAAAATCAATCTGTGCTTTGTATTTGTGGATGTCTACAACTCTATGGGGCCTGATGGGATTCATCCAAGAATCTTCAAGGAGCTGGTTGACGTCTTTGCAAAACCTCAATTGATGATTTTCAAGCTGCCTTGGGAAACAGGAGCAGTCCCAGCTGACTGGAAACTGGCAAACATTGTCCTGATTTTCAAGACAGGCAAGAAGGAGGACCCTGGAAACTACAGGCCTGTGAGTTTCACTTCAGTGCCTAGTAAAAGCATGGAAAAGATTATTCCGGATAGTATTGAAAAACACTTGGAGGACTATGAAATCGTTGGTCACAGTTTCAGCCCACACAGTTTCATGAGGGGAACATCCTGCTTATCAAATCTGATTTCTTTCTACAACACAGGAACCCACCTCTTTGATCTAGGGTAGCCCGTTGATGTAATCTTTTTGGACTTCAGCAAAGCTTTTGATACCATCCTTCTGAACAAAATGTCCGGCACACAGCTGGATAAACACATCATGTGATGGGCAAGCAACTGGCTCATGGGTCGGGCACAAGGGGCTACAGTGAATGGGGTGACATCAGACTGGTGACCTGTCACCAGTGGGGTTCCACAGGGCTCCATCCTCGGCCCTGTGCTCTTCAACATCTTCATTCACAACCTGAATGCACGACTTGAAGGAATACTAAGTAAGGTTGCCAACACTAAGATGTGTGGAGCTGTTGACTCCCTGGAGGACAGAGAGGCCCTGCAGAGAGACC
>VWZW01002093.1:1234127-1270616 GCA_013397115.1 Edolisoma coerulescens
GGGAGGTTTAGGCTGGATATCAGGGAAAGGTTTTTCATCCATATGGTGGCTGGGCACTGGAACAGGCTCCCCAGGGCACTGGTCACAGCACCAGCCTGACAGAGTTCAAGAAGTGTTTGGACAATGCTCTTGGGTAAATGGTGTGACTCTTGGGATGTCCCGTGGTGAGGAGGTGGATTTGATGAACTTGATGGGTTCCTTCCAACCCAGCACATTCTATGATTCTGTGCTGCTATACAATTACCCGTCCCTTGAAAAATACGATAGAAGATGAAGGTAGATAGGCATCTGGTGGACATATTTACTATATAAGTTGTTCTATATTAGAAGTAGAAGATATCTAGGGCTATAAGACAACATAAATAATTGCTCTTTCTAACTTTTCATACTGATATTTACAGCTGTCATTTTTATGCATACCAAAGTTCTTTGGTTTTGGGGTTTTTTTNAATATTCAACATCTGTGTTAGGGGACGTGGAGGGACAGGGACCATTCTCTTTACTCTTGTGACCAGTTACAGGTCTTGAGGAAACTGCATGAAACTGAGCCAGGGGAGGTTTAGGCTGGATATCAGGGANACAGCTGTCATTTTTATGCATACCAAAGTTCTTTGGTTTTGGGGTTTTTTTTCCCAGGGAGTCTATCAAAAAGAGTTTTATTTTTCCTTCTCAGTCATTTACATTTAACAAATATGGCTGATGAAATAGGTTTTGCTCCTCATAGCAGAAACACATTTCCTCTGATCAGCTATTCCTCAGAATTATCAGTTTCATTGTTTCTGTTTGTTTTTACCTAGGCCATGATTTAGTTGAAGAATGGTTTCAAATACATTTTAGAAGTTGTGCTAATAGCATTTACAGCCAAATTCATAATGACCTTCAAAAGTTTTCTGACATCGAAGAAGGAAAAAATAAGTATATATCACATGAAAGCTAGTAAAGTCTTATTACTTTTAACAGGAGGGCATTTCATTTTCAAATACAGAAGAAATATCCCTTTTTTAATACCATTTCTTACGACCATAACTTGAAACAAACCAGAAGGAATTTGAATTTGGCTGTATCATTATTTAAGCAGTTTTACCCTTTGGGTTACACACACACCACTTTGTATTTTCTCTCTGCTCTTGTCTCTCTGCACTAAGACAGAAGAAATTTACACTGCAAAATAAATCAGTTTTTGTTCTGGCCACACAAATGTAAGATCCCAGCGAGCACAATTTTGAGGAATGCGGTTTTCTGATTTCTATTTATCACTGTCACATACACTTATACAGAGCCAGGGTGTAGCATTAGCAGGTCATATGAAAACCTGTCCATGATAGGTATTCTTGATAGCAGAAACCAAGCAAAATCTAAGGGAAGAGTCTCAAAAACATGGAAGGTGCATTTTCGCCAAAGAAAATATTCTTTTGAATATCCATTTTTATTTCCTTTTGGGGAAGAAAATACTTTAAATTCAAACCTTTTGTATTTTCCTTCCTTTTTTATTCAGAGCTGTGTAGAATGTAGTTGTCTCTAGGGAACAGATTTTACCAGAAAGATGTGCAGATGAAAGGAACACAGGTTCCACAAGGGAAAAAAAGTTATCTACATTTTCTGGCAATTAAAGAGTAGTCTTAGCTGTAGATTTTGATCTGTAACTACTTTTATGTTATTTTTATTCTTCACTTGAAACAAACCTGATCACCTTTGCTTTCAAATGAGTTTTGCCAGTGCTCCTCCTAACTCCATTGCCATTTAGTTTGCTAACATCTCTTTGACAATAAAATATCTGGAACCAAAATTAAAATTGCTGTTGACTAAGATATTTATGACCACATTTAACTGTCCATAATAGCCATGATGACTGTGTTGGAGAAAGAGAAAAAAAAGAAATCTAGTCCTTTGATTTAACCTAGTTTAAATATGTGTATCACAAGTATTAACTACTGATACTGATCTGCTGGGTATGGTAAGAAAGTGTGGTGGATGTCTACACTGCTCTGCAGTTTTGCAGTTTCATCATGGAGCCCTTTATAAGGAATTGTGGTTTTAGGATCCCCAGGGTCACAGATGTTATCTCCCTTAGAGTTTTCAATTCATCACCGAAGTATGCAAAGTTTGTAGAAATGCATGTAGGAGTAATAGTTGGACTGAATGGTCTTGGAGGTCTTTTCCAACTTTAATGATTCTATGTTTCTATGAACAGCCACTCTATTCCTCATATTTCTATATTTCTGTCTTCTGCAATGTTATTTATGCTAGAACCCTTGGCAATAATGACACAACCTTGCTTTCTGGTTTGGACCTATTTATATAGATTTCAGTTTGGTGAAATAGGAGAGCTAATGTTAGCATTAATCACTGTTTTTCAGCTGTCTTGGAGCTCTATTTATTAGATATTTTCTAGGCAAAGTGGAAAGCTTCTGCATGATCAATAAACATTTAAGCAATCGTCATTTATATTCTCTTTTTTTCTCACAACAGTTCATTTAACATCTGAAGGTGATCTGTTGTACGATATCCTGATTAATAGTATTTCTGTTCCTTTGGAAATCTGGAGCTCAGCATGAAAATATCTGCTTACAAAACTAAGACAGTGAGATATAACTTCCTTCAGAGTTGATTTTTTTTGGAGCAGCCAAACTCCTCTTTGCCTTTTTTTTTAAAGGACATGGTAGATAGATTGATAGATAGATAGATAGATAGCCAGACAAATAGACCAGAGTACATAATATATTCATATTTCTTACATATAGTTGTTTATATATGCTTATAGACATACAGTGGGACTGTATCCCTAGGCCCCCTGATGCCTTGGCTGCCAGTTACATTCCTCAGGAAAACTGCCAGTATGAAACAGTATGGAGGGAACAATTTTTGATAAATTTCCTCCAAAGCTAGTGCTGAAAAAGTTTAAAGGGATTTAACACAGATACTGATGCTGTCAATTTGTTAAAATTTGAATTTCTGGTTCATTTGATAATTGAACTCTGAGCACTGGGAGTTTTTTAAAGTGTCTTTCCAGTGATGCAAGGTTCGGTGGTCCACGTCTCTAGGCACAAACAGTTCTATTTTGTGTTACATTACTTTTTTTCTTCCTGCCATTTACCTTATCTCTATGCATTTCCACATTACGGTTGAGATGGCAGCTAATACCATAATTACTTTGCTCATGGAAGTGGAAGAGGTCTTTGCTTCTCTATTCATGCTTGCCCAGAACCCTATCTTTGTTTGACTTCAGCACATGTCAGTGTTTTTGATCTGACTGGGAGATGGGACTCCACAGATCAGACTGTGGGACACCACAGGGTGTTGTCTAATCTTACATTCTTTTTCTGTTACTCTCTGGGGAATCTGCTGCCTTGTAAACTATGGCCAAGAGTGAATATTTCTTAAGTGGATCCCTCATTAATTATTTAATTTTTCTAAATAAGATTTAAGTTTTAAAATGTAATGATATTAAAGTGGGGTTTCTCACGTTCCAGTAGGATTTGTTCTTTCCGCATGAATCAACATGTGGCAATCTCCACCAGCTATTACATGTAAAGTGCTTTATACGTCATCTTTGCAGAAAAACTATTCCATTATTATGCAATATTCCAGCACAGATCAGCAGCAATTCTTTAGTCAAAAATTATGGCATTTCAGCATGGGGCAAAAAATTCCCAAGTTCTTTGTCTATGAAACCACAAATATCATTTTTGGGACCATTGAAAATGCTACTTCACTAGTTATTAAAAACTTTCAACTTAATTTATGGTATTACAATAAACTTATACTTAAAGTAACCAGGTTTAAATGTGAAGGGGAGACTTGCTGAACACAATATGAACACAATTCTGATGAGAAAAAATCTGTAAATGCACATAAGAAAATCTTATCGATCTGGCAGGAGAAAAGTGGGGACTGTGTGACCTAGCAGTTTATCTGCATCTGTAATAATTTAGCCAGTGTCTTGATAATGTTTAGCATAGCCTGAAGTGTTACACTTCGATATCTCATCAAAAAAAGACATTTCTTTTGCCCGCCTTTAAATGGGCTTTCTGAATCCTCAGTTTTGGAAAAAATAACTTCCAAAATTTTTTTGTGTCCAGCCCTGAAGTTAAATTTAGGCCGGTGTCCTAAAATGCAATGAAATCAGATTTCCTTAGATGAGTAGGGTATATATAAGATGTCAAAATTGTGCTTCTTCAAATGCGTGTATATGTGTAGTTCATGATTATGTATCTGGAGATTCCTATTGACTCCTACTAAGAAGTTTTTTATATATTCAGATATATCTATATCCACACACATCCATATAGCAAATTATGCTAATTATTACACTTAATTATTTGCTTTTATTTATGTTTTTGTTTTGATCGATAATATATGAGTTAAGGAGAATTTCTCCTGTAAAGGAGAAAACTTAATTCATGTTACAGCCTGAACACATGCTGTTACCTTACTTTCTCATGCACCTGTCAGTCACTGTTGTGCTGGGTTGGTCCTTGTGTGCAAACAAGCCCATCAGTTTTTTTAGCTAGGGCATGAAATGTTCAACGTGAAACTGAGCAACATTCTGAATCTCTCTGATAAATTGGTGTACAGGTGTGCTTCTGCTGGGAAGTGTGCTTTTCAGTGTAGAAACTCCTGTAGTAACTTTAACAGATATCAGTAGCCTTGTTAAAGCAATGTGGCACAGCTGCTGGTTGCACGGAACCACCCCTGAGTCATCCTCTCTTGCACATATCCTAAAACTCCCTGGGAAATTCACACTTAACAGCTCACAAGTTACAAGCAGCTACCTTACTAACTAGTTTTCCCTTTTGGTACATCTCTCTGGTATTTACACCCCTCTACCTAGCTAGTGGCAAGGGCTGATATGTTTTGATTACACACAAGTAATAAGTTTAAGTCTGGTCAGTGAAAGCAAGCAGGGATGCAGCAGCTCAAACTTTGGCTTACAAGTTATCAGTGATAGATGAGCAAGGAGGGTCTTCTTATCAGTGATAAGATCAAGCAAGAAGGTTCTGCTGTTTTTAGTGCTGAAGAATGCTGAGACATGCTTGACCATACTATCAAACCCACTTGTGAGGATATGCAAGAAAGATGCTCCCTGACTGACCCTGGGAACAGCAAGGATGTGCAGGCCCTGATATGGAAGTGAGACTCAAAATTGTCAGCAGCAAAAACAAATAGCTGATAACAGCTTTTTCAGCAGCAAAGAATATTTTGCTGAGTAAACCTGGAAACAGACAGTCTAAAAATGTATAAATTAATAAAAATGACAATCATTTTATCCTACAAAAGGCCAGTCCCATTTTTGCACAGCAAGCATTTCTGGCACACCTCCCAAAGGTGAAATGATTTAAATAAATCATTTAATGTATTTATATAAATATATTTGGGTTGCCATCCTTAATTCTGTGGATAAAATCATGTAGAGGTTAAATTGGACCTGTATAATCTTTAGACATAAACTGTTGACTAAGTCTGGGGCTAGGATGGGATCCAGCCTCACCTAGACTGCTCTCTGAGGAGCTGGGAGAGCTAGGGCATTCTTTCTGGGCCACGTGACTCAGTGGAAAGGCTTTGCTGATAAGCTTTGTTTGAAGGTCCCACTCTGCCCACAGCAATCCCTTAACGCCTGACTTGCAGCTGTTGGCAGTGTGGGAGCAGTGCCTAGCCCTGTGCAGAGGGTGGGGCCATGCCAGCGTCAGGCACGGCTAGCATGAGTGACACCGCACCTGTGCCCCCAGGCCAGCCCCCAGCCGCACAGGGGACACTTCATGCAGTCCAGCTGAGGCTGACCTTCCTGAGCAAAGTCAAAGGCTGACTGATGTCAACAACTGTGACCATAATGAGAGTCAGGTAACCTTTGCAAAGGAAAAGCCTGGCATCAAACAGATTCCCTGAAGTCAATGCTACAACCTGCCTTCGCCCTTTTACGAACAAAACTTTCTTCTAGCAGCAGTAAGAAGAAGCTCTTGAATTTTGTATCAGACAGTATCTGAAGCTTTATGACAAGCAGTCCCAACTACGACACAATGAGTGTCCGAAATTATCTCAGCATTTTTTCAACACCATGCTTGCCTATAAGACTGAATGAAGAATAGTTTTTCACTTGGATACCCACAATGAGTTCATCATTAGAACTTAGTTTGTTACTGAAAGTAATGTAATTTCTGAATCTGCAAATCTACTTGCACATCCCTGTGTTAACCCGAATACCAAGACCTGCATCCATTCAGTTCTAAATCCCGTAATTTTTGAAGTTAAAATTTCAACAGATAAAGTCTCAGACTCGTGTGAGATTGTGATCAGTCTTTTAGAGCTGTTAAACCCAGTTTTCTGTCAAGTTACAACAATGAGTTTACTTTTCTCAAAGCTGAATGCAGGCTGATCTACGTTGCCTTTGGTGATGTCGCTCTCTCTTCCAGATCCAGTTTGTATGGAATAGTGACATGGAGAAAGCATTGAGGTACTCAGGCGGACTGCTAGATGTTTTTTTGTTTTAGTATTTACTTTTTGTTGTCCAGTCTGCCTTTGCTCAGAATTAATACCATACTGGTTTTGCCCCAGAACTTGCTATATGGTAAAATAACCATATATTAATATAGGGCATAAGAGCAGTAGTAATTTACAACTTATAACCCAGGGGTTAGTACTGAGTCCTCCTCAATGACATTCTTGTTGCCTGAGGGTCAGTTTTACTGTGCCTGAACATTAGCAGGACAGATGGCTTAAATCCAACACTTTTCATCAGGGGTGGAGTTGATCTCACCCAACTTCAGCCTTATGAAAGGACGTTGACTACCTGGATAGATTCCCAGTTTAATCATCAGCAAATATCATATTCAGTATCGTAGTCATCCCAGTCTGAAGTAAATCAGTCACAGGAAGTGTCAATCTCAGTGATTATCTCCAAAAAGCAACAAGACCTCAATGTTTGGTATCACTGAGAGTATCTTGTCATCCCGGAAATGCTCCAGAGCAAACACCACACGTCTACAGTGCTTTTGTAGGTAAGCTTTGAGAACAAAGGTCCGAATGCACAGAAACCAGTCCCTCAGAAGGCCTGTCTGACTGTTCCTTCTCCTGTTGAGCCTATCCTTAAAGTAACCTATGATAGCTTAAGTAACATTCTACTTCCCATTTTTCTGCAGTTAAAAGCACCTAAATATAGGGGTTGAAATTTTTTTCCTCTGGATGAGTGTGAAATAAGTTTTGCCGAGATGTGATTTCATTTCCATAACAAGACCGCTTGTCTGGTGTCAAGGAACAAAATAAATTGGTAAAGATTCAAGAAAAGGCAAATATTTGATATCCTATTGACAACATAAGGCAGAACAGCACCAGCTGATTTATAAAATTTTATTTACAGACTGAGTGAAAGATCTGCTTTTCTATCAGTATATAGAAGACCTGTATTAACATAAAAATATAAAAACATTCAGTATGATGTAGTGGAATTTTTAAATAATTATTCAATTTTTATAAAATTTTATTTGATAATATATCTTTTACAGAAAAGCAAAAGGAAAAGTAAACAAATACCCTGACGAGTTTTCAGCTGCAGACAAAGAAAACATTTTGAAAGTTAAAATCTTGCATATGGACTTTTGAATACAAGAAGCAAAGCAATAGGTAAAAGTTGTAAGTAGCTGCTAGTCATAATATACGCAGAGAGAAGGCCTTTTGAATGACTCAGTAGAAAGAACAATGATTTGTTCTTCTAGGCTTATGCTCTCAAAACATTGACTATGGACATATATAATCCAGACAAACTTCACTACCAGAGTTCCTTGAACTATGGAAAAATTTGGTATTTTAAGTCAGTGTCTTCTGATACCAAAACACATGAAAAAAACTTATGGAAAATAACTAAAAAACCAGTTACTCATAGGTCAAGCCTTCAAAGTGTTTGTTTACACTTAAGTACTTGAATAGTTGAATTTACTACACATGAGTATGTTTTCATCACTGTCTTATAAAAACATACACTAGAAACAATGGGAAGTCATAATCATGGCAGAAGATACGAGGCTGATGTTTTCAGATGAAGTTTGTTGAGCACTGAGATGCCTCACCAACAGCATCAGCCTCAAACAAGCTACAAAAATGCTAATAACACCTTTCAATGTTTCCCAACATTCAGATTTACTTGAGAACACATGCTTTTAGTGAGCTAACTGCTTCTTACTGTTTACTGTTGAAGTCTTTTGCTACTGGAGCTGTTTTAGAAAATAAATGCTGACTATAAGATCAGCAAACAGGAGATCATTGCGTCTTTTGCTTAGATAGTGACAACCAACGTAGTACAGACCAATCTATTGGAAAAGAAAATCCATGGGATATACCATAAACCAACTGTAACATCCATCATTTCTGATAAAAACTAATTTTCTGCTAATCAGCCCAATTTGTAATCTAACTGGAATGTCCTCTCTTCTGTCCCACCAAGCCATTTGCAATCCATTCTCTGTTACAGCTGATCCATCATCTGCTGTCACTTGTATGTGTTTTCCTTTACATATCATCAGGATTTACTTAAAAAATTTAAACTTGTAATTTTTCTAGAAAGGAATATAAATTTTTTATTCAGAAATATTCCCTCCCATTAACCATGTTTCTACAGCAAATTGAGTTTTATTTAGTGGTGTCTGGAATAATTTCAATGACTCATAAATTGTTATCTAGGATACTATCTGAGTAATTATTTTTCAGGAAAATCTGGCTGTGTTCTTTTCATATTTGTGTATTTTGTACTTAGAATATGTATGAAGTTGCCAACCTGAAATGCTCAGTGGGGAGGTAATAAATCTGTCCTGAAGCCCCTGTCAGAGACATTCCATAACCCTTTAATCTCCGCTGTCATACATCAGAAAACATTTTCAGGAATCAAGATCTGAAAATTCATAATATGTAACTTTTCAAAGGTGGTGAGAAATCAAATGATGGGCCTCTTCAACAACGATCTGTCTCATAACTCTTACTATAATCCATTGACTATGTGGAAGAGAAGTTGTAGTAACAGAATTATCAAACTCCACAGAAGTAATGGTCAAGCTCAGTTTGCTTTTCTTCCCTGTGCTTTTTTGAGGTATGTCATTTGAGAACTAGGTCACTTCCCAGGTCATGTTTTTGAAAGAGTTCACCAACAGTCTCTAGAATTAGATCTGCAGGGGTTTTTGCCTTAAAATAAAACTGCCCTGTGGCATTGTTTGTATCTAAAGCAAACTCTAGGCTGATGAAGTGGGATAGTCATTTTACGTGGCTAAGAGGGTATTCAGCTTACTTTGTAAGTGAGTGAGGAAGGCATGAAACAAGTTTTTCTTGAGAGTATTGCCCACATACTTTCTTAGCATCAGTACTCAGGTTCTCATTACTTCAGCCTTCTGAATTATTTATACTATTATCAGAGTGTAATCAATCTCTTTCCTCCAGAACTGCCTGCTGAATGTCTTCCCTCCCTTCAGAACATTAATGTACCAGCACTGTATTACTGAGAATGAAGAACATGCACTGAAGAGAAGTTATCACACAGAAAGGCTCACAAGAACAGAGAACCAGACGATTAATTTTTCTTCTTAAAATGCACTGTATAAAAATTATAACAGCCACTGGAGGATAGTTCTTGATAGTTCTCCCAACCTTCAAAATGTAAAGATTTTTTTTAAGCCTTCAAAGTGACTGAAAGCTTCTGCACTAAAATGTATACTAGATTGAATTAAAACTCTCTTTTTCTTTCTGGGTTGTATGTCAAGAGACCTTGAAATCCAGCAATGCGCGTCTATATAGCTCAAACATAGTCAGCTTTTTAGAGCACGGGAGGCTTTGCAGCGCATATTGATGCTCTAATCCTAAACTACATAAAGCACTTCTTCATTGCAGAGCACATATTTTCATTCAGACTGAAGTAAGTCACTGTCCGTATTTGCCAGGACGTGTGGCTACACTCGTGGCTAATCGTCTCACTTTAAGGCTCATCTAAGGCTCGACTGCTAACAGCAATGGTACCTGATTCTCAGGAGATAACCTGTGAGCTGGTAAAGCAACCCAAGGGCAAAGCATATGCTGTACTTCCAAGGTAGCATCACCCTTGACGTCATAGGCTCATTTTGGCAAACAGGAAGATTAAAACATTCCATGCTTCCCTAACAGTTTGAATGAATATGTTAAAGTCTACATTACTGAAAAGGTTTCTTCTATTTCAGAGAGCTTATGAGGAAAAATGAGCTAGCTGACATGATTTATGTTTTGGCCCCATATATTCGTGTTATCCTCTCTCTTTATTTTCAGGTAGAATTCAACATAGCATTTAGAGACAGAAGACTTCTAGGCTCGTAGCTCTCTAAAAAGAAGGAAGAAAAGTAATTGACTGGGCTCAAAGAAAGATAAAACAGTCAGAGCTCAGTTCAGCTTACTGAAGATAAGAGAAGAATCACACAGTTGAGGACTGCCACTCTCTCAGTATGGCCACTAACAATAAACGGATGTCTGACTTTTTAAAACACATTTTTATTTTCTTCGTAAAAAAATATTTAATATTCTTGTTTTGTAGAGAAGTAAGGCACAGTGAGATACCTGCTCACAAACCAAAGGTTCAGTAGTGTCCAAAGTCTGGGCTGGTGTACATGTGGTTCTGCCTCTGTCCCCATAGGCGTAAACAGACTCACCAACACTATTACTGATGCATTCCTGATGTCATCATGACGTTAATTAAGCCTCTAGACTGGAATGGAATTAAAACTCTACACTTTTTCTTCTAGGCCTCAGACAGGTCTCAAAAAAGTTCAGAACTTTCTCAAAGTGTAAAATTTTCTCATGTCCTCATCTTCAGCAACAGATTTAAAAGTCCCCTCTGCCATACGATGTACAGTCACTGGAACTTCTGTGGAAGATGCACATATTGAAATAATTATAGTAACTCCTATGCTCACAATAAACAACTGAAAAAGGAGCAAGCAACTAATATATAGCAGTATAATATTCACTGGTTGTCCACAGTAAACATGGAGCAAAGCCTTCACCATTAAAATGCAATCACTTTGTTTATTCACATTGGGTACTTGGACCCGAGTTCTGCAATGAGTTATACTAATGCAAATTTAAAGTAAGCTCCATATGAGTGCAGTTAATAAAAGTTCACAAAAATGAAACTGAAGGTGAAACTTACCTGGCCAAAGAGCTTTGTTTAGCCTCTTTAGAATTCTGGATGTCTCCCCAGATCTTTCACTAGGTGTGATCTGACTGGAAAAATCACATGAAAATGCTGTCAAGGATATAAATAAAGCATGTGGAAGAGATGATTTCTTAAATGGTTATACTTGCCAATACCTTGGAGTTTCATCCAATTTGGAATAAAGCCTAATATTTTGAAGGTTGGCTTCCAATGTCAAAATATGTTCTTCTGCAAATACTTCAGTTCACCATAGTGACTTCCATGTAAAACCATAAACTGTACTTTTTTGTGTTGTCATGACATCACCTTACTGAAGAAATAGACTTTTTAACTGAGAAATTTGATTTCGGCTCAAGAAAAAGAATTGCTAGGGAAAGCACCTCATCTGCCTAGAGAATATGTCAAGAAAAGACAATAAATTCAGGGCTTACTGTACCTTCTCCTCCCCCCCCCTATTTCTTCATGAAGGAAACACACAAAGAAATTGTGTAGAAAATATAACCATATTATTTCCTCAAAAATAGTCTTAGCTAAGGCTAGTGGCCTTAGTTGCCTCTAGAACGCTTAGAAAGAACCCTTAGTGTAGTTCTATCTCTCTTTTTGGTGTTTTGAACCAAGATTTTCTCTGCTGTATCTTTAAATCCATCAATCCATATCACCAAATACCTTTAGTGACATAATTAGTACAAAGAATTACCTTGAACAAAGAATGCATCCATAAAAGCTGCCCACCTCCTTCTTGACTGTGCTATCTTCCTTTAGAGCAGTGCTCTTCTCCCCCCACCAAACACAGCACTGTACTGAGCTGGATCTTGGTTAGTCTGCTGCCATCCTGACAGAATACAATAAACACAGTGCTGAAATATCTTACACCTCACTTGCAACTTTTTGTTTTCATTTTGTTTCTCCTTTAGGGCAGTGTCCAAGAGCAGCAAGATGCTTTTGAAAGAGGAATGTTTTTGTAGCAATGTAAGAAATGAAAGCTATCAAGTATGTCATTGGAATCTTATTGCTGCATTGAGGTAAAGAAAATAACTGAATTAATTGAAATAATTTTGTAAAAGCTGGTGAGTATTTAAATATCAGTTGCTACTTTACCACCTGAAGTACCTTGGATAGTTAAAAGACAGCATGTTTTCCAGCCTTATGTTATTTGAAATTCAGGGTGGTTTTTTCTCATCACAGTTTACCACAGGGTGTCCAGAGTTCATCTGTTTTCCTGTAGAAAACAGGAATTAAATTAAAGAATACCCTGGCTACTTTGGAAAATAGAAGTGCAGTTACTCCATGTACAACTCACTTTACTTGAGATAGGTTGTGAACCTCCCCTACAGGTGGTTCTTTAACCTACTTTCCACAATTAACTTGCAGAATCCAGAGACAGAATCACAGAATCATCAAGTTTCAGAGAGACCTTCAGATTTTCTAGTCCAGCTGTCAACCTAGCACCACCATAATCACTCCTAAACCATATTCCCAAGATCCCTCTTGAACACTTTAACAAATTGTGACTCACCACCTCCTTGCACAACTTATTCCAACGCCTAACCATTCTTTCAGTAAAAATAATTCTACTATCTAACCTGGCACCACTTGAGGCTGTTTTCTATTGTCCTTTCACTTGAAACATGGCAGAAGAGACTGATCCCCACCTGTTTACAACCTCCTTTCAGGTAGTTGTAGAGAGCAATGTTATTCTTGTACTGAGGGGTGCAAAACTGCACACAGGTGTGGCCTCACCAGTGCCGAGTACAGGGGGACAATCCCTGCCCTGGTCCTGCCAGCCACACTGTTGCTGGTACAGGCCAGGATGCCATTGGCCTTCTTGGCCACCTGGGCACACCCTGGCTCATGTTCAGCTGCTGTCACCAGCACCCCCAGGTCCTTTTCCTGTGGGCAGCTTTGCAGCCACTCTGCCCCAGCCTGTGGTGCTGCCTGGGGCTGTTGTGACCCAAGGGCAGGACCTGGCACATGGTCTTGTTTAAGTTCATATCATTGTCCTCAGCCCATCAATCAAGCCTGTCCAGATCCCTCTGCAGAGCCTTCCTGCCCTCCAGCGGATCAACATTCCTGCCCAGCTTGGTGTCTCTGAGCTTACTGAGGGTGCACTCGATCCCCTCATCCAGATCATCAGTAAAGATATTAAACTGAACTGGCCCCAATAGTGAGGACTGGAACACCACTAGTGACTGGACGACAGCTGGATGTAGCTAGATTCCCCATCACCCTTTGGACCCAGCCATCCAGCCAGTTTTTCAGGACTTCTGTCTTTCATAACTAAAAACCTCATGTCTGAGTTCTCTGGTTAGTTTCATTCACATTCTTGTGATTTTCTCAGAAACATTTACTGTAAAACCTCACTTAAAACTCACATTCTAATATCTGTAAAAGAAAAGTAAGCTGAAATAAGATTGTTACTTGGATTTAACTGATTGTTAGATTTAAAGCAACTAAATACCTCTCTTCAGAAAATTTCCATTATCACAACATTTTCATGATAAGGTTGCATGCAAGATTAGTGGCAGAAATCAAAAGTCAGCATTAGTCTGATTTACTAGAGGATCTTGAATAATAGAGCAGAAAAACTTGGAATGGTAAAATATTCCTTCCCCTTTTTTTCTCCATTTTGGTCTTCAGCCTGGAGTAGTCCACACAATACCCCTTTTTCATCCTTTTTTCAAAGACTAGATGTATGCAGTAAAAAAATTTTGAAGAATACTGCTTTCTTTATTGACCCATTTGCTGACTAGTACAATCTCATTTACCTCATGTGCTTAGGGAGATGAAGAATTAGCATCTCTATTGCATAAAGTAGGATGATTAAGGGATTTGGAAGAAATCGGAAAAACCCATACACTTTGGTTTGTTGAATTAGTCACTGTTTGTAGTTTAGTGCAAACTTTTCCAGTCTCATCAGCACCATAAGATGTTCACACTTAGAAATGAATGCAGAAAATGGAAATACAAAAGAAAAAATATAAATCACTAGTAAACTTAGCTCTCTCTTTGTTCATACCCTTTATCCCATCCCAGTTTTGTTAAAAATGTTCCGCTTAATCTTGAACATGCAAAATGAAAACTGTCAGCCTGAAAATACTCATTCTGCATTTCCTGCAGTCTCAGGTTTGTGCTAACAGTAGCCATAGGTCAGTAATATATTAATGTCAGCTTCTCTCTTTAGGCGCATAACTAATCCCACTGAAACAAGTACAGCTACTTGCATATTTAATGCATTGTTAGTCAGATTACCTCCAGTATACAGCAGTCATCTTTTATCATGTGTTAACTAAAGGAATATGCATACCACCTTAACTCTACCTAGATTATAATATTAGTTTGATGAACTTCAAATAAAAATGCATTCTGCTGTGAGCAGAATGAAAAAGGCATAGGACCATTAGTGGAGACAACATATGAAAAGTCTAAATTTATAAATCTGTCTCTTTGTTTGATCTCTGAGTCTAATTATCCCACCCACCACAAACCCAGGAGAAACATCTGGCTTTGTTGTTTTATAAGTCTCCTGACATCTTAGCATTCTAGACATGGAAAAAGTGCATTCAAAACATATACAAGTTATTTGAAGTCAGTTCAAGCTAAATCGTGTCCCAATGAGTTGTGTTTGTTTCAGTTTTGAAATACATACATATTCAAATTAAATAGCTCCAGGATACATGCACAGCACTTCCCTTGCCTAACTCAAAGCCTGTGGGCTTCCAAAGTTGGCTCTTTCGAGCAAAACTCCCCTACATCTGCCCTTTAGAGTTTTGTTGTGGACTCTGGACTTGTCTGAGCTTTGCCCAGTCCTCAAAGTAAGCCTGGATTTTTTTTTACTTCCTAGATGAAGCAGAGAACATCTCACAGGTTCTTTGAATGGGGAACTGAAAATTTCACAATTGGCTGAGTCAGTTGGTGAAGGGATTCTGCCCAAACCTGTGAGAGTCCATCCATGCACAGATAACCTGGAACTGTTCAGGTGAGCTCTGACTACTCTGCAAGCTGGTCTCCACTGCCAGTGCTGTTCAGCCTGCCAGAAGATCCTGCTTTGAGAAAGTGAGATACAGTAATGAGCAAGTTGCAAGGTGTTTTGAGTGAAGCTGTACCAACTCGTTCATGGACTGTAGGAGAACAGCTTTTCAGGATTCACATGTCTACTGAACCAGTTCAAGCATGAATCCTTCGTGTGTTTTTAAAATGTATTTTCACAGAATAGCATGCTATCATATAATGTGTTGGAAACAAGTTTTTTTCTATGAGAAAGGCTCTTGCTTGTTCACCCCAGAACATGTTACAAAGATAAAATAAAAAATCACTGTCTAAAAATGACATCTCTGAAACACAGGTTTGGGTTAGAATTGCAGCAGTAACCTAGAAGGATAATTCTGAAGATGGGATTTTTACATCCTTGTTTCAGCATGACTCAAAAGGTAAAATAGAAACCAGCCATACAGCAGCAGTTCATTGGAGTCTGTTAGCCTGAATTTAGACAGCAGAGAACATAGACCTCTGGGAGGCCCTGGGCCAGGACATCCCAGTAGCTAACCAGCTTGCCATCTGTGTACTGTATTCTGAGCTCTTCTATCCCGATTTATCTAACTTCGTGCCATATTTAGAGTACATACTAAAGAATAATGACAGTATATCAATCATAGCCAAGGAACCCCCTCATAGAAACATGGTGCTCCGTAGAGGAAAGGAACTGTCCATTGCCACCTGCATTAAGAAAACACCATGAGATGCAGTTTCTGAATCACATGATGTTCAGAAACTATTATGTGTAGAAACTGCACATGCTGTTCTTTTGTAACTCTGTTTATAGGTAGGAAAACAATTTACTGAAATTTTGAGTTAGCAGAGCAGGATAACATTTCCAGAAAAGTGTTAGTCTTTTCCTTAACTCCTTGTTTGTTTAAAAATCTCATCACTAGGCAATCACCTATAACTAGGATTGAGAACAGCCTGCAGTAAGTATCAAAGACCTCAAGGATCAATTCGTCCAACATTTCTTGGCAAAAAGCACAGTCTAGACAAGATGGCCCAGCACTTCATCTGGATGAATCTTAAAGGTGTTCAGTGTTGAGAAATCCACAATTTCCCTAGGGAGATTATTCCAGTGGTTGATTGTTTTTACTGTGAAAAAGTTTTCTCTTGTCAGAATCAGAATCACCCCAGAAGTAACTTGTACCCGTTGCTCCTCATCTTTTCCATGTGACTCCTTGTAAAAAGGGAATCTCCATCTCCTGTTTAGCTGTCCTTTAAATATGGGAACATGGTGGTAAGGGCTCCCCTAAACTTTGTTTTCTCAAAATTTCCTTTCTCAAGATAGAAAAGCTAGATATAGTGTTGTATATCAACACCAGAGGTTAGGTAGCCTTTCATGCTCCTCAGGGCACTCAAAAGTGGTGTTGTCCCTTTCCTCCCTTCCTGCCTGCCTCTGCAGCCAGCAGGCTTGTCCATGGTCAAACAGATATCAAGCAGGATGCTCTGCAGAATCCGCAGAAGGGAAACGGATGCCCATGTGCTCCTCAGGCAGCCAGCCAAGGTTCAAGGTTATTTGGGAAGGGACAATCATTTGTGGGCTGAGAGGCAGAATTTGCTGAAAATGGTTCATCTCAGGTCAGTTAAAGTTTTAGCCTGGTGTTGAACTGGAAATCCCAGGGGAGCAGATAAACAGAGCTGTGAGCCAAGCCTCAATTCACTGTGCAGAAAGTCAAACAGTGAACTAGTTCGAACTAGATAATGTGAACCCCTTTTAATGACCTGCCCATATGTTGCTGCATAGATCATCTATTATTAAGTAAATATGCTCTCTGGGATTTGAGCTCCAAAACAACACCAGGTAGCTATGAAGGGAAGTCATCCAGTCAAAATTTACCAAAGTCAGGTCAAATAAGGTAAAATCCATGAACGATTTTCTGTTTAGATAATAGTGGAGTGAAACTCTCTTACTTTTACTATATGTAGAAGAGACATGCTCAAAGGATTAATTTAGAATTAGCAATGACAGGACATAGCTGCTACAGGGTAAGAGTAGTAGAAGAAAATAATCTGCTTCTGAAAAGCATGCTCTAGCCCTTTTGGTCTTCACCAGCATTGCAGGGAGGAATCTAAGCACTAACATAATTCTGTCCAAGGATCTATGTTGCCAGACACAGGCACAGGATTTTAAAACGTGTGACTAAAATCATAAGTCCTTGCAAAGGGATCTTGTGCAAAGTATAGCTCAATCCACAACTCTGGGACACTTTAAGACAGCTGCAAACTCAGGATGGTGCTCAGGGGTAGCTGAAAGTAATCACTTGAAGGCAACTCAGACTTTTAAACCGTATATCAGATGACATGAATTAAACCTAATTTACTACTAGATGACCAAAAAGTGAACTGAGGTTAAACACAACCCTTCATTTTCATTAAAATTCTTATGAACTCAACAGCACTGCTCTTTCAGTGAGACTCTGCCAAGTGAGAAGCTGCTGAAGAGATGTGAGCAGTGTGTTGGTGTTGCGGCTGCATTTGAATTTGGGCACCTTCATCCTGTGTGTTAGAGCTGAGTGCTCATACCTGAGCCTTGTGAAAAGTCCTGGTTCCTTGCAGAATTTCTTCATCTTGCTATGGAAAGCTACATACACCAAATACACACCCAGCATTCCAGGTCAGACACAAATCCTAGTAGCTTCTCTGGGATTCACTGTCAGCAGAGCAGGTGCCCCTGAGCACATTGCATGCTGGCCTCCTTTGGCCTGCCACAGGACTGTATGTGAAGTCAAACATCCCCCTACATCCTGGCTGTTGCACAGTAGTCATCTAGACCAAGGAAAAGCTCAAAGCCTGCTCAGGAATGGCTGCAACTTTTTAAAAAGCTGGATAACTAACCTTGGTAACAAATTGGCGAGAGAAGTGAGCTGCCATTGGCCCTGCTATTGACTGTCATGGAAGAGAAACAGGCTCTGAGAAAGTCACCATTTGTTAAACCCCAGCTGCCCAAAGTTGATCTTACCCTCCCCAACCCAGCCTAGCTGTCTGCCATGGAAGCTGGCAGAAGATTGGAAGAAGAAGGGCTTTTGCAGTGACAGAAATCTCCATCTCTCCACCACTGGCAGGAGCAGCAAGTCTAGAGGGTGGTGCAGGTCTTCTACAGCTTGATGATCCTGCCTGAGCTTGGTTTCTTTTTCTGACAATCCTGTCAGAAAAATTTCTGCCAGAAAATTTCTGACAGGCCTGTCCTGTTCAGACAACTCCTGTCAGCAGGAGTGGCCTTCCACTGAGGTTGAAGGAACATTGGAGACATGTGAGGAGCTGAGCACAGCCCCCATTCCCTATCCTCTTGCTCCACTTGGAAGAAGGAGTTAGACAATTCAGGAGCAAAACCTGGAAAGAAGGGAGAGGTGGGGGAAAAAGAGTTTTAACATTTAGTTTTTATTTCTCATTATGCTGCTCTGATTTGATTAGTAATAAATTCAACTAATTTCCCCCAGTCAAGTCTGTTTTGCCTGTGAGTGGGAGTGATGTCTCCTTGTCCTTATCTTGACCCATAAACCTTTTGTTATATCTTCTCTCCTCTGCTCATCTGATAGAGTGACTTTGATGGGCACGTAGCATCTAATCAGGGTCAACACACCACACATTCCTTTTCATGTCCCAGGAGAGCTCCTAAATCCTTCCCACCCCACGACACACAAAATCATCATTGACCCTTCCCAATCTTAAGCAATATGTAGTTACGTGTTCTCCCACATCCCACATTTTTCCTCCCAATCTTTCTCCTTCCTTCTCCAGGAACATACTGACTTGCCATTTTTGAAGAATACGTACTGATGTGTTATTGGCAGGATCCAAATACATATTTTGATGGTCACTTAAAATTCCTGTGCAATTTAGAAATACATAAACCAACTTTAAATGGAGTTTAAAGTAGTAATACTAATGGTTTTGTGACTACTGGCAGACTCTTCTTGGGTAGACCTAGTTCTGCAATGTAAAACTATACTGCAGACAAAGCATAACTTCCGTGCAATTTCTCAGCAGTTTCAACTTTCCATTCCCTTTTGCTGTAATTCTGATGGCTGGTCAGTTCCTACCTCAAAGGGAAATATTCCTCCAAAGTAATGGTATAGTAACAGAGTGCTGATGGAAGAGCAAAAGAATACCTCTGTTGCTAACAAAACACCTTCTTTACTCATGCCAATCATGTGCTTACGTCTGGAGGAATGGAAAATGAAAAGTCCTCACACATGGGCTGCTGGCAGAAGCACCTCAGAAGAGAACCCTTATTTTATACCCTGCACTGTATTCAAGACCCTTTTTAACCTCCTGCTGGTGCTGCCAGTAATGGGTGCTGGCATGTCCACCAGTCACACAGATGTCATAGCCAAAATTTTAAAATAATTTTTTCATCTTTATTGAAAACACTTCTCATCGGATAGGTTCCCACACCATCAGCAGGGAGACAGCTACCTTTAGAAATCTCACAGCATCCCAGAAGATTAAATAGGTGGTCTAACCACTGACAGAGAAATAAGATTACTCCTCTTACAGCAACTTGAAGAAGAAAGGATTCCTGTGTTTGCAGTCTTTTTTGATGACTTGGATGTGAAACAAAGGCTGGGAATAGAAGAGGCTGCTGGAGCATATTTTACCACAGCCTGTTGCTGCTGCATTGCTGGTAACAGTCCTGCTCTAGTCACAGAAGAAGGGAGGTTTCTATCAAGCTAGTTTGGGTATGTGCAGTGTACAGGTGTTTATCTTGCCTTGTGCTCAGTGGGGAATGAATGATTCACTTTGACTCAATGTTTTTTCAGTCATTGAAGAGAGGTGCTGTGTATTTCCCTTCTTTGCCAGAGACCAGTGTTTAAGAGTTGTTATGGAACAGTTTGTACCTTGCTTGGAGATTGTGAGATATTAAAGGAGAGAGAGGGTGTAACTTAGTACTTCACAATGTAGACACACAATGTAGAAATGCTGTCACTACACTGGCTGTCAGCCCAAAGCAATAAGATAGAAATTTGAAAAATTAAGATCAAAGTCCCAAAGTTCCCATCTCATTATGCCAACAAGCTGAGGATACATCATAAACCCCCATTCTGCAGTTCATCATACATAAAACAGGACACAGAGAGTCTGTTCACAGTTGTAACAGGATAATCCATCCATTTATCCTGTGTATAGCTCCTGAATTTAGCTGACAGTGGCAGAAAATAGATATAATTTTATATTACATTACATTTCTACTATTCAGGGAGATTTTAAGCATGCCTTTGGGCCTATCAAAATTTTCTACTCCTTCTGCAGCCTGTGCTGAATACCAGCCCCAATTGTTCTCAAACACACCTCTTCATTCAAAGGTTATGCCACACGGTTGTGGAAGATCATTGTTTCCAAACTTAGTTTCTATTATATTTTAAAAGCAGTCCCTAATGCCCTCACAAAGGGAGATAAAGGTTATAAAGAACAAATATTTGAAAAAAACAAAAAGCTTTTACTTCACCACACAGAATAAATAGTCTGTAAAATACATTAAATTTTTACTGAATACCAGGTCTTACTCAGGGGAAATCTATGGGAAGAACAAGGGAAAAGATGTTCTCCTGCCATTCTTTTCTCCCAATAAATCAACATTAGCATTTATAAAGAGAGAAGAGGCCACATGCTAATAATTCTGCCTTCATTTGACATGAAAATTAACCCCATTCATTGGAAGATTTTTATCCATATTCATACAGATTGCCAGTGTCCACAAGTGTAAACTAAACCCTAAGACAAACTTCCCTGGAGAAACATCTTTAATCTGGAGGGCAGCAGGCACTGTGGGTTCAGTCTGTTTCGCCATGGCATTCCTACATTGTCCTCTTGCAGAGTGCCTGATTGTCTTGCATGTATGGCATTAACCCACTCCAAATTGTGGAGCTGCTTTTGTACTCCTCTCCTGTGCAGGATGGGGAGATGTTCTCATGGGGTTGTTATGGTGTGGTGTTGACAGTGTCAGTGCTCTGAACAAAAAGGCTCAGCAGTTGTGCTTCTCTTCCAAATGTGTCAAGAGTTTTGCTGGAAAGGACAACTGTACTCTACAGCCCACTCTGTAGACCTCTTGTTAACTACCTCAAAACCCCTGATTTTTTTTAAAGGGTAGTTTGGGAAGCCACAATGAGCTTGAAAGATTGATGTCTAAGTTCCACGAAACATGTAAAAGTTACTGTCAATTACAGCATCAAACAAAATATTCAGGCTTAGTCTAATTGTCTATTTGTGGAACAGCTGCTACAATGAAGTGTGAAATACAGAGCTAACAATAGCTCCATATTTAACCATTACACATTGGCACTAACACTGTAGTTATCTTGTTAAAAAGAACTTGAATTACAGATATATTAACTTAAATCTCCAGTATCAGGTCTTCCAACACTACATCAGCATCAGATACTGGTCACTTGAATAGCTCCTTTACAATTTGCAAGGCCAGCAACATGTTTTTATTAGCTTGGCAGTGTTACAGGAATTAAATTACAGAATAAATTATCAAATCTGTGACATGCACTCTCTGTTTAACAGGAGTGAAATTGCTTAAAATATAAAAGCCAAGCCTTCCACAAGCACGGGCTACTAACTATTCCTTGTTTGTTTATGTAGTTTTCATCCAAAATTGCAGATGTATTTCAGATGAAATTGCTGCTGTGTTGATACACTAAAAACTGATGCTAAATATCCTGACTATATCCGCTTCATACCATACAATTTGCATGACTCTAAAAATGAAGAAAATAAGGGGCTACTGTTGTCAATTACTGAAATCAGCATGCAGATATCAGACGAGAACCTGATTCAGGCTAATGTGGTGGCAATTTTTGAGATGGTCACCACGTTTCCCTCTGCAAAGCAGGATTGTCCTTTGTACAATAGTGCAACTGAAACACCAGACTGAAACAGCCTTGCCCTTTGTGCAGCCCCCTCACTGCCAGCTGGAGCACATGCTCTTTTCCTTCATAGCTCTTCACCCACACAGCAGAGCATTGTCAGGGAAGGCCAGAAGAAATGAGATGCCCCCATGGTGCTTTCACCCTTGCAGCATGATATTTGTATTGATTTCAAGTGTTTATTTCACATACAAAGCTTTTGGCTGCAGCCTGCAGAAAGCTTTGATGTTATTAATTTAGTTTCGTTTATCTACCCAATTCTCCTTTTGCTTTGATTTGGCAGTCTGTAGCCTGGCACTTAAATGCTCATTTTTCTGTCAGTGTATTTCAGTTGTATGTTTGTGTTTTATATGTAAATAAATGTTCTCACTACAGTAACTGAAGAGAATTGTTTTTCATCACCCAAACTTTCACACAGAGCAGGGCCTCTAGCAAAGCAGGGCTCTCGTTTCCATAGAGCTGGAGTAATAGAGTTTTTAAAAATCAGCAAGGGTCATACCACCACAACCCCCAGTGTAATGATACACATTACATTGGCTAGTGAGGAACTTCTAAACTTGTTGACAGTAAAATATCATTTCTGGAAGCACAGTCTGCTAACCTTGGAAAAAGGATAGGTTGAAGACTAGCTATTTGCTCTGCCTAAAAATATTTTAAAAACTGATTATTTTTTCAATCCTGGTTAGAGATATCTTTAAGAATGTTGTGTCTGAGATTAAGTCAGCAGACCTGAGATGCAAATCCAAGCACATTTCTCCTTTCTCCTTTTCTCTCCCACACCAGGCTTTTTTTTTTTATTCCTAACCCACATAAAATTATTGGGTTTTTATGTCAGGAGAATTCTGAATTATTTTGAGTGAAATAGGGAGTTGTGTCTATTAAACCAGTTTGAAACCAAAAATTTACAAGTTCAAGGTCATCAGCAGAAAAAGAAATATTATATAATAGAACCATAAAAATACAACTCCCTGTTGCTGTAGTGACAAGACAAACAAAAATGAGGCATGGAGAAACACTTTCAGACTGAGATTTCTTTCTGTCCAAAGTACACAGGAGGTTATTTGGCAGCTGTCTTATCACAGGGGCGCTCTGAGTGGGATGGGAGCCTGAGCAGCCACTACTCACTGTGGCCACACAACAAACAAATAACTGCAGCCAGCAGCCTCAGATTTGTGCAGTCACAATCAACAGCTGCAGGTAGCTAGGGGATGAAATCTGTGCACAATAGAGAATTAGTTTGCATTTTGGCATGTAATAACAAGGACAAAGGAAGCTAAGATGGAGTCCTGCACCAGTTTGCTTTGCAATCAAAATGGATCATCTGGTGTAAATATCTCAGGGAAATTAGATTTCCCTATTGTATCTATTTATTTGATTATTTTTAAAAATCTTTTTAACAAGTTAATTTTCAGAGTTGTCATTTTGCCTAGTTTGAAAAAAATCCACCTTATGATAAAGACAGTGTGTAAGTCAAATTTTCATTGTATGTCTGTCTACCTGACTGATTGCCAGAGAATTCACAGTCAGTAAGTTGACCTTGATGGCGTTTTTAAAATACTAGTCATGTGATCTGTTATCATTTGTCCAGTAAAATCATACTAAAATTAAATGGTGTCATTTTACTGCATGCAAACTATTGTAAAATGAGTTTATTTTTATTTGTTTATATTTGGTTTTTCACTTTCAGAAGAGCTTTGAAGAATAACTAGGCTTCAGTTACATCTGATATTATTTTAAAGAAACTCTGTTTTAAACAGAAAAAAACATGTAAATCATCCTGGCTCAAAAAAAAAAAAACCTGAAAGAAACTAGAAAATTTATGATAGTGAGAATATGTCTAACACACACGATTTGTTTTTTAAACCTTTATCTCTGATTTAGTGAACATAAAAAGTTAGGATTCATGCATGCTAACAAGGTTCTTCTATTCAGCAAAAAATTCTAATTAAGACATTTCAGGTCTTCACAAATCATCAGATTTCCACATGTGCTATTCATTTTTCCAAAAGTACAAGAGGCTCCTTCTATTATCAGAGTTTAAGAAGAAAAATGCACAGTAAGGTATATTTTGCACAATTAATGAGAAAAAATGCACATAAAATGCACATAAAATGCAAAGGTATTGAGGAAGTAGGTGTATATGTGAACTTTTCCAAAATTACGTAATAAAAAAGTTGCCCATTCTTCTTTTCCCTCATCTCTGTAATATTGCTGTTTTAATGTTTCATTTTCAATTGCTATTTAAAATAACCAAGGCAACAGCTCTTCTTAGTAATACACCCATTGAATTTTCTGTTTCTAAGCAGTAATGCAAAGGAGCACTACTAAGAAATAGCATTTCAAAAATTTAAACCCTCATAAATTTAAATATAATTTTTAGCATCTTCTAAGTTATAGAGACATTTAGTGCCCTGTAATCCTTTCCAAATATTTTTAGGATTCAGGCCAGGCAAACTTAAAAGCATACTTTATCTATCAGACATCTGAAAAAAATTATGGAGAGATAGAAATGAGCTATAAAACCAAATAGGAAAAATTCGAGCATTCTGGTGTCTCAGCTCATAGCAGATTATGGTGCCAAACAGACCAAACAAAATGAGTGAGGTGAAGTAGTCTAAAGCATTCATACCAGCTGCAGAAAAAAAACCAAGCAAAATGAAACCATGGAGAGGGGCATGCCATTGATCTGGTAGCAGAACATGTAGCATGGAGAAAAAACATCCACCTGCACTCTGTGGGTGTGTGCAGCTGGTCAGGGGCTAGCAGAATGCACATCAACAGCCAGCACGTAAACAGCAGTTTTTCTGCTTGCCATTTTGTGGGGACCTTGCCCCACTTGCTTGCTTTCCCTTTCCTTCACTTGTGGGCAGATGTGGTGCCTTTCAACCACTTCATCCTTTTGCATCCTTTCTTGACCCATGCATGTGTCTTCTTCTCCAGAGTATCACTTCCCACACTCTATGATCAAAAACCACTTTTGTCCCTTAAAGCCCCGAGTGTGTCCATTATATTTATATTATATTATATTATATCCTCAATGCTGATCTATTAAAAAGCCTTAAAAGTAGCTGTCCTAAAGTCCTGTCTATGCAACAGACCACTGCTCTTTTAAAGTGTTTGCTTTAGTGCTCGTTGGAATAGGGAAGTCAGAGGTGGGACTCCAAGTAACTTTTGCACTGAGAAAACCATCTGTTCTGCAATCTGAGGCAGAGTATACAAACACCCAATGCACAACTAGCAAAGCCTGTCATAAAAGGTCAGTATTAAGCACTGCACTTTCCATGGAAGTATTCCTTGTCAATGTTTACAAGTGAAGTTTTCCACCTGCGCAACAGCAAATCTTTTTTTCAAATATATATCAGCTTTCTCTAGTAAATCTGAAAAAGTTGTTGGACTTCAAACAGAAAGACAAAATAAAAAGAAAAATAAAACAAACAAACTCATGTGAGAAATTTAAACCAAACATTTATCTTTATCCCGTTTACTCACTAAGCCCATGTACCACTGTTCTTGCACCATTATTATTTTTCCAGTCCAATCTATGTCTGCTTTCCCATATATCAACAGTGTCTTTTCCTGAGCACAACTTATTCTGAAAATGCTTCCTTCTTTACATCAAGCCATATTTATGCTAACAAGAGCTGGTAAATCTTTCTGCAGAACCTCTCACTAACTTTCACTCTTTTTTTTTCAAGTTTCTTATAAAATTGTCAAGTCAGAATTAGTCAAAAGTTTCATAGCTATTGAAGAAATTTACAAGGGACTGCTATTGCAATATTTTATAGAGGAAAAGCTCTTGCATTTGATTAATCCCAGCAGAAATCTAGATTTTCTGTATTAATTTTCATGGAATAACTTTTGGATATGCTCCCAAACCACAAGCATTTTTTTTGTATTTAAATGACACACCGGACTGCATTGTCTGATGCAGATGATCTGTCTATCTATCTACAGTTATCTAGACACACACACACACAAATATATATATATATATATAAATATGCATCTCACCTTAAAATACTTTCTGATAATGATCCGAAAGATTTTTTTAAGATAATGACGCTTTAGCAGACTGGGTTCACTAAGATCCAAGTACTTCCATGAATTTATACTCCATGTGAATAAGAAGGCCAGGACAGAAAGATTCAGTGGAGCAAAACAGCTCAGACCAGTAAAAGATCCATCCAGGCAAAATTTTAAACACTGTTAAGCAATTGTGACTGTTTTCATAAATAGCTGTATTGAAAAAAAGAAAATGATCTTTCTACTCAAAACTGTCATCTGCCCTAGTTTTTAGGTGGTCTTGACAGTCCAAGTTGACTTTTTCATCCATAAACCTTCCCAACATCTGCTTTTAGTATAAAAATCTTTGGGCTTATTTCTCCTTTTCTTTCCTCAAATCAAGAACTTTGATTTTCTTATGCTTATGCTAGCCCATGTTGAAACAAAAGGGCCTGGCAAGCTGTGTTACAGATATACTGTGTATATCTTCCTGTGCATTTTTCCACTGAAGTCACTTGCCTCCACCAGCATCTCCTGGCAAACACCAGAACTCAGCAGGTGCTCCTTCTCTGTATTCTGTGCAGAGCATTGGGAGTGGAGGAGTCTGTATTGCCCCACTTCACATGGATATTAACCTCCCGTTACAGACTTTACCATGAGACATCCTGTACTCCTGAAAGGAACAATGAAAATAAGATTTCTCTCTCATACAGTACATTCAATGAGTTTTCGAAAGGTGTATACACTAATCACACAGAAAGGAGATAAAACTACCCAAGCAGAGGACATGGAGATTTGGATCTTGACAGGTGAAGGTGCTAGGAGATGTTCTGGGTTAGGAAAGCACACCATAACCTCTTCAACCCATTTTAGAAGAAGACTAAGACAGAGCATGAGTATGCCCACTTCCAGAGTGACAAGGCACATACAAGGATTCTTTCAGAGAATCTCTGAGATCAAAGTGTCTGATCCACAAAGACTTCTTGCAAGGCTAATCTCAATCTTCTCTGTGATTAGAGATGTCCTTATTCTAACAGGACCAAACTTTGTTACTTGCAAGGACAAGGGGGTCATGTTGCAAAAAGCAGAACTCAGGAGCAGAGGAACACAAGCGGTACCAAGATGAACATGTGAGCTCATAAACATGGACAGTGCTCTCTTCATAGTGCTGAAGTGTAGAAGTGGTACACATCTTTCAATTTAACTGGAAACTACAAGTGGTATGAAATTCAACAGCAGTGTATCCAGCAAACCAGAAGTTTAAAAGGCATGACATCAGGTGCATCAGGTATCTTTGAGTGTTATCCCACTGTCTTAAGGATAAGTCCATCATCTGTTCAGTACAGCCATTGTGTCAGCGATTGAAACACGGACTCCACCATGTGGGGAATCTGGATCGTTTATTCAAAGGCAACAAGTTGGTTTTCTACAATTCTTTAAGACACAGTATTTCCTTACGTGGCAATTTTCCCTAAGCAACCTATCACACATTGTCACATCAGCAATGCGCTTTCTGAATGTCCTTCTATGGGGTGATCACACACTGTTCACCCCTCTGTCAGCTTCCAGCAGGCTCCTCTCCATAGGGCTCTGCCGTGTGCCATTTCCTCCCCCCAGAGTCTGGTGGAGACAAGCCTTTGTGCTGCCATGTGCTCTTTTGTGCTGCCATGTGCTCCTGCAGGCAGATCTCATAGCCTGCAGCTAAACTCTATCCCATGTCTTCCCATACCATTGGCTCACAGGTAGCAAGAAACAGATCTTCACACCTTATGTAAATGCTTCTATACTGACAATCAATCTTTTTCCCCATTGGTCTTCCTCTCTAAGAAATAACTTCTGAAAGACATTAAAACGAAAAAAAGTCTTATTAACTTGGAAGTTTGTTTTCTTATTTCACTTCCATACCTAAAGAAGGCTATTCTGTGAATAATGAGAACCAGTATGACCACTCCAGCTAAAGGAAAAGCGTATTTGTTTCTCTACCTACTTCCTTTTTTTTTTCTCTTATATCTTGATTGTGGTACTTTATGTCATGACTTGATTTTTTTAATATTTTTTGCACCCACACAACAAAGGTTTTTATTGTTCTCCAAAGCAAATTACCAGAACCTTCAATGGTAGTTCAAATTAAAGAAAAATATGTTAGTACATCTAAACACAGGATCACAGAATCATCAAGGTTGAAAGAGACCTTCAAGATCAAGTTCAACCATCAACCAAGCACCACCATAATCACTCCTAAACCATACCCCCAAGTGCCACATCCAGATGACTCTTGAACTCTTCCAGAGATGGTGACTCAACCACATCCTTGGGTAACTTATTTCAATGCCTAACCACTCTTCCAGTGAAAAAAAATTTCCAATATCTAACCGTAACTTTCTCTGGCACAACTTCGGGACATTTCCTCTCACACTTTCGCTTGAGACATGGCAGAAGAGCCCAACCCCCTCCTCACTGCAGTCTTCTTTCAGGCACTTGTAGAGATCAGTAAGGCCCTGCCTGAGCCTCCTTTTCTCCAGACTAAACACCCCCAGCTCCCTCAGCTGGTCCTTACAAAACTTGTGCTCCAGAGCCTTCCCCAGCTCCGTTGCCCTTCTCTGGACACGCTCCAGCACCTCCAAGCCTTTCTTCTAGTGAGGGGCCCAGAACTGGACACAGGATTGGAGATGTGGCCTCACCAATGCTGAGTACAGGGGGGGACAATCCCTGCCCTGGTCCTGCCAGCCACACTATTGCTGGTACAGGCCAGGATGCCATTGGCCTTCTTGGCCACCTGGGCATGGCTGGCTCATCTCCAGCTATCTGTCAATCAGCACCCTCAAGTCTTTCTGCTGAGCAGTTCTAAAGTCACTCTGACCCAAGCCTGCAGCACTGCCTGGGGTTGTTGCAACGTACACGCAGGACTTGGCAGGGACTTACTAAATGAAACTTGTGTTGGAGACTGAAATGTTATGGTTTATGGCTTAACATTTTTTATGAAGGACTTTTGCCTCTTATAGTGAAACTATGTAACAAAAGTTGCATGGAGGACCACCTTCTGACTGAGGCCCTGGACTCTAAGTTGATAGAGGTAAGAAAAGTGACACTATTGTTCAAAGCATCTGGGAAGTGATGGGTAAGACTGGAAGAGCATTCATGGCAGGGCTCAGATCAGCAGCTTCAGGCAGAGGCTATAGCTCCAGGCTCGTTACTGCCAGGCTTGCACGCTTCCCCAGCAATTTTGGATGTATGGCCAAAAAAGCCTCTGGTCAGAGGCAGTAAACGCCCATCCTCTGCTGCACAGACTAGCCTGGTTGCGGGGGCCCCCTCACCCTGGGAAAGCCGCATTTACAGGATTTACACATGAGGGACAGCAGAGGGGGNATAGTGAAACTATGTAACAAAAGTTGCATGGAGGACCACCTTCTGACTGAGGCCCTGGACTCTAAGTTGATAGAGGTAAGAAAAGTGACACTATTGTTCAAAGCATCTGGGAAGTGATGGGTAAGACTGGAAGAGCATTCATGGCAGGGCTCAGATCAGCAGCTTCAGGCAGAGGCTATAGCTCCAGGCTCGTTACTGCCAGGCTTGCACGCTTCCCCAGCAATTTTGGATGTATGGCCAAAAAAGCCTCTGGTCAGAGGCAGTAAACGCCCATNAAATCACGTTTTGGGAAATATTTGAACCTTCAGGGTTCTTTCTGCTTTATTCACAGAGAGTTAGTTCTCTTTGCTCCTCTGTGATCAGAGCAGATTACAACAATGGGTCATTGCATAAAACTCCAACAATAAAAGGGGGTTACAAATCTTGTTTTTACTAACAGTCAAGTCTAGAGCACAGTAGAAGNGGCTGTCCCCCTCCATCCCAAGGGGTCTCCAGACCCTGCACACGAGCATAGCACATGATGCAATGTGATGCAACTGATCCAAAGTCTTGCAAAGACAGCGTCGAACTTGCCCCCTCAAGGGCGGCACCTGGGTGTTCCCACCTGCCCAAACATACATCAATCCATTGGATTCTATGCTTTTGGAGGGCGACCCTCACCACCAAGAAGAACAGATGGAGGGAAGAAACAAGACATCATTGGGANTACTTTATTCCTCTGTGTGGATGTCATCAATTAGTAGCTGCCTAAAATCAGTATAAATAGTGTCCAAGCATTAAGACATTTAGCAGCTACTGCACATTTGTAGCCAAAAGATGATTCCAACACTGTGCTGCTCAAGAGTCTATTTAAGACACCTTTGCCCCTAGAGATGGCCATTTTCTGTTGTTGTTTTAAATACACATTGTGATCTCACCTCTTGGCTCTGAGATTTCTGCATTCTTCCACAAGCTCCGACACAAAGGCTCTTGTCCTTTGGAACAGATGCCAGAGGGCTGTGTCATTGTCTCCAGAGGCTATTCTATAGAAAGCCAGATCCCTGCAGAAAGACTGAGCTCCTGGTGTTAAGTGTGGAAGCTATGTCCCCACTATTCTGGAAGACTGTGGGGAGTGTCTTCCCAGGAACCGCTGGCTGGGTAGTTAAGTTTTTGCACAGGCTGACTTCCCTGCCAAGAACAAGTCAAGCAGGTTCCTTGTCAAGTGCTTCTTTCACACATGCCCTTTTGCAGCCAGCAATCCCATGTACTAGCAAAGAGAGCAAATCTTCCAAAATAGTGGCAATCAAAACAAGCTGGGTCTCCAGTCCTCTAAAATTTAACAAAGGAGAAATTATTCATCTGCTTCAGATGAACACATCACATCTATACCAAGCGGAAGGATGGTGTTTGAACAGAATAAAAAAAAGAACAAATACTGCCAGGCCATGGATTAGAAAGTGTTTTGGCGTAGCCAAAAGAGAGAGTTCTTCTGGAGGGGATTCAGTATAACATTATAGCTCTTATCATGGAGTTGTCACTTGCAATTAGTGGCATGCATTGAGCCCCTTCCAGTAAAATGGTCTGTGGAAAATGCAATTTATCTTCAGGATGGCAGAGGAATGGTTATAACGAGTTTTGAGAAATACCAGATAGTGAAGGGCACTCATACCATGTCTCGCTCCTCCCACCACCTCACAGCTTATATCAAGTGGCAAATCTGGCATCCCAGTAAGTTTTTACCCACATTACCAGTTTCACCAGAATAAGTCTAGATCTGCTTTTTCAGGACTTGTTCCCATGAGTAACACTAGTGTTTCCAGCAGGACCATTAATACAAATGAGCATTACTCACACATACAAAATGTGCTGCATTAGGTTCTTACGTGACAATACCATGGTAACTCCAGTCTGGATTTGCCCAGATGAACACACTAAGGAAAGAATAGCTAGACAGCTGGCACAAAGATAAGAAAAGAAACAGAAAAACCAAAAACATCACTCCATATTAGGTAGTGTGGGTAGGATGTTCCACACCAGCTATTTCATAACCTACCTTCACCATCTTGCAAATATTCAGCATCCTTCTTAAAACCAAATATATACTGAATTCATACTGAAGAGTTAGAACAGTAAAGAAAGCCAGTCTTGCAGATCAAATGCACTATGGCATAGTTTTCACAAGTTTCAATAAAAAATGTAGACCATGGTCACCTCTGGTTAACTTTGTGCAACACCTTCTCTCCCCTAGCACCAAAGAAAGCCTCATTTTGTACTCCGTTTGTGCGAACAGTGAGAACCCAGGACTTTTCTCACCACAGAATGAAGTTGTTCAAAACTCTTTTTTTTTATTTTTAAATGCATTTCGTAGAACTTAAGTTATTAAGCATGAAAATAAAGTATGAGCAGTTACGTAGTATTCTGTCAGGAATCTTCAAATTTTTGGAGGGTATCATCATCAGATATAGGGCACATACAAGGTTCTTGTTATTTCTTACCATGTTCCTTCTGCTTCTTGCAAAAAACAGCATCTGCCAACATCTTCTAAACCCTGGAGATGCTTGCAGGAAATCTCCAGAAGGCAGTCATTTGCTGTCATCAGGGGCTAGTGATAAATCACAGAGCATCATCACTGACAAAAATGTCATCACTACATCCAACACAGAAGAGTATTTGTTTGGAATAACATACGAAATGATCAGCTATGCCATGATCTGTATCATGGTGCAGTCTGGTAATTCTTACGCAATTCTATTAATTAATTGTGAGTTGATGAATGACAAATAACGAGTTCTATTGACTTAGAAACCAAGGAGAAAAATGGCTTGAAATAGTTCTGGTGAAATACAATTCCAGTTCAAGTGAAGAATGTTCAAGTTTTCCCAGTTTCCATGGAGGTTTTCCCAGTTGCCAGAAGGATTCTCATAGCTGGAAGAGGAAATATTTGTAGCTTGCCAGGATTAACACCACCTGACTGATATCACTAAAATTCAAAGAGAAGATGTGCACTGTTTTCAGCAACCATTTTTTCAGGCCAGCTGCAAGATGAGGAAGACAACACCGCAATATGTCATAACTGGGCATTTTCCCAGGGAAAAAAAAAGGTCAAAAAAGATACCTCTCAGTCCATGCCTAGCAAAGGGAATATAAATACATCCTTCAAGCATAAGATTAGCAGCAAGCCAAACAGCAAGGAAGGGCAAAGAGGCAGTATGCTCCATACCAGCACTGGGAAAAGCCCAACACACTTTCTTTCCTCAGAAGATCACTTCTCATCTGAATCCTGAATTCTGGTACCACATTTACTCAAATCATCTGTGTGAAATTAGAAGGAGAATAACAAATAAGCTCTCATCAGCTGGGTTTCATATCACTCAAGGGCCAAGCACTGATAGTATACATCAACCAAATGCAGTCAAGGCCAGGAGAGAAAGCAGTTTGAGCTAAATTCCTCTTTTGCCTTGAGCTTTGAGTGTGGCTCCCAAATGCTGTGGGCAACACGTGGAGACCGCAAACTGTGCTGCAATATGCGGTGTATTAAGAGATGTTCTAAGCACCTGTGGCATATTTTTCTTCCACAGTGCAAAGCCTCACAGAAATATTGCATATTCTGGAAGGAGTCACTGCTGGTTTTGACCTAATAGAAGAAACACCACCCTGAATCCAGAGTCCTGAGTGTCATCTTCTCATCAGTGCAACCGAAAACATGGATTAGGGTAAAGTGTTAAATCACAGACTCCAGACTGTTCACCCAAATATTTTCACTGTAATATTTTTTTGGTTTTTGAGGTGGGATGGAACGGTGGGGCTGATGATTGCGGTAGATGGTGAGTGGAGGGGAGGGGCTGCAGGGTTGGGGGAAGACTTACCTCAATATGCAGGTATCTTACAGCACCTCTTGATCAATAGGGTGTATAACAGAAATGTCCAGCTAAGAGAAAGGGTGGAAGAGACACAGCTCAAATACATGCTGTCTATAATTGGCAGTAACATCTTTCTACTATGGATTTACAATAAATCTTGGTTGCTTCAAATTTACTAGTATATTTACAACTTCAGGTTTTAACATTCCTCGTAAGAGCATAGATACATTTAAAAAAATAGTAATGTTCCTGGGACATGCTGGAGCAGATAGACTAGTCAATGCAGGTACAGTAATTTAGACTCAGGAAGATTTATTTGTTTACGTCTATACTGTAATACATCCTTTTTTATCACCAATGTTGTATTTTGGTTCAAACTTGGTCACTGTCATTTTTATATTTTAGCAAATTTTTTAAAAGCAGGCAGTTCAATGCATAAGATTCAGCTGAAAATCTTCCAAGGAAATTTAAAAATTAAGTGAACAGGAATGCATTATGCATTACAACTTCTTTTTAAATAAAGCAATCAATGGAGTTCTGTCTGTAACTTCAGCATGAAATATTATTTATGTAGAAAAGAAAATCAATGTCCCCTGAATTTTCTGGAAGTTTCTGATGCTCTCTGTGGGGATCATTGACATTGGTTTATTGGGAGGGATAACATAATATGTTTGCCTCAACCAGCTGTAACCAAAGATAGGGAAGAATTATTAGTCTGCCTAGACTCAAGGAATACCCTAAAATAACTTTCAGAAAGGAATAATATGTTCAGTTAAACAGAAGCTACACTGAAATGAATATTGTATAGCACTGACAACAAACAGGTGTGCATAACCTTCCATAAGTAATTTTTCACATATAATTTATGTGGTGGCCTTAAGCTGAAGTACAATAGTCACCACTAACATGCTTGATTCTTTAAGAAGTTCTTGTTTTATGTGAGAAATGACTTTTCTTCTTTGCTGTCTTTAGCACTTACTTTCTTTCAAAATCAATCAAGTGCAGTACCTGCAGGAAATAAATTCTTTTTCTAGAACAATACTGTCTTGTATTACATGTGCACGTTCACATGCAAGTATGACCATGCTACATAGGTGATCGAATCATTTGGGAGTAAAACATGGAAAAAGGATTTTCATCAAGTTCTGAATACCTATGAACTGGCAGATCCCAGGCACTGCCTTCGTTTTTGCAATTCACTTGAAGAAGTAGAAGAAACTCTTTTCTTGCTCTCCTCTGTGATATGTGACTGAGCCAAAAAAGGAAGATGCAATTTTTTAATAGGTACAAGTTCCCAGAAAATTTAAAGGCAAATGAGAACCTTTTATTCTTGGAAAAAAAACCCTAACCCTAAAGAAAAAAAAAAAATCCACGTCATGTCTCTCAGATGTGATCTGTTTCTTTAAGAATCAAACATATCACGAATATTTAGTTCAGAGTGAGGTAAATGTATAGGAATATATGGACATACATAGAAATTTTATGAAATAGGCCCAAATCAACATTTTATGTGCTTTTCATTACCCAAAAATGCCTGGTGGAGCTGAGCTGCAGGCTGATATTGAATTGCAGGTTGGGGAGAATTTACTATTGATTCCACAAATTATTTGTATTGATGACAGGAAAGGAAAAAGGAACTTCATGGAACAGAATTTTGAAACAGATTATGTAGAGAGCCCAATAATATGAATATAAAATGCAAACCATGTTGATTGCTTGAAAAATGTGTGCAACCTACACCAGAATGAAGGAGCACCATGGCAATTAACCTATGACAGCCACATGAACAAGCACTGCCTAACTCAGGCTGTTGCACAACGCCGTAAGTCTTGAAGAAAAGCAGTGTCATTGAAATGATCACCCAGTAGAAATTCACCCTCGAGAACTGAAGCAGAGCTTTAACACTCAGTACCTCCCCATGCCCTGAGAAAGAAAAGCTATGTCTGTATGAGGAAATGGGGGGGGGGAAATGTCGGAGCAGTACGTGTCACACGTGAGTGACAGGGGCTGTGCTTTGGGAGTGCGAGCATGCCACTGAAGGCAATACATCTGAGTCACGGCCATCACTGGAGCTGTGCTCGGGGACACACAACGTCAAGCAACACTGTGTTTGACCAGAGCAGCGGGATACAGCTTCTCAGAACGGCAAGGCCATCCTAGCTAAAACTGAAATATCTGGAGCTGAGCATTTAAATGAACAGACTATGGGTCCAAACTAAAAGCTATCTCACTGAGTTGCTCTTTAACTTCCAGAATCTAAACCCAAGACCAAGACCTTGTTTTCTTCTACCTCGTCCTGTAAGAATGAATAAGAGATTAGGTACAGCGTTATGAATAGGCCATACTGAATTCCAAGAAGCCATACCAGAATTAATCTATGACTTCCTACTCATTAAATCCAAGCACGAAACCTTTCTTCGTACAACAGTTCAAACTCTCAAGCCTGTAAAAGTAATATGTTTGTCACAGATAACATAAAAGCACTGTTAGACAACTGTTACAAATTAAATGATGGAAAAAAAAGAAATGGAAAGATACTAAAAGTTATCATTTATAGTTGTAAATCACCAGGTTTCAAAAACATAATGAAGGACTGCCAAAGTCACACCAGCTGTTTTAAATACATGAAGCTGGGGAGGGCTTAGTTAATAATTGATGAACTACTAACATGAAGAAGAAGACAAATCTGAAGAACTAAAGAATCAATCAGAAAAAAAAATTAAAAGAAAGGGGGGAAAAGGAGAGGGAGGTCTATTTTCATAGACCAGTTTTCAAGTAAAAAGGATACTTATTGTAATTTGACTGATTACAGAAATTTGCCTATAACATAGTAAGAGATGACAATTCCTGACATATTTTTGCTGACCCAGTACGCCTGCTGTCATTTCCACCCTAGAGGCATGTACTACCAGCTTGCTTCAAGTAATGTGTTTCAGTAATCACTCAGTTCAGACAATTGGTGCATTCACGTCCTGAAAATTTTAGAAATAAATAACAATCAGTAAAAATAAAGAACAAACTCATAAACCCCCACATTATTCAATGTTAAATTTATCTTTTGAATAACCATCTTCAGGGTTGTTTGGGTTTTAGGAGTTACCTTTTTGTTTTCCTTTTCTCTTAAAGAATTTTTCCCATATTGGCAGCTAGGAGACAAATCACTGAGTACTTAAGAGAGACAAGGACCTGGCCACAGGAAGGGAGGGTCTGTGAGTGGCCTCTT
>VWZW01002093.1:1270846-1284016 GCA_013397115.1 Edolisoma coerulescens
ATATATATATATTAGTAAAGAACTGTTATTCCTATTCCTCATATCTTTGCCTGAAAGCCCTTAATTCCAAAATTATAATAATTCGGAGGAAAAGGGGGTTTCATTCTCCATTCCAAGGGAGGCTCCTGCCTTCCTTAGCAGACACCTGTCTTTCAAACCGAGACAAGGGTGAGTCCAGTTGGGCTCCCTTAGTCATATGAAAAGACCCTGCACAGTGTGACAAGACAAGCACAAATAAAAAACATGGAACAGATGTTTCTCAGATCACACACACGCAAGAGGATTCAGATATTCTTGCCACCCTCATAAGGCACTTAGACATTCTTTGCTGATGAGGAAAGTACCAGTGAACTGGGGGAGAAGAGCCACTGCCTGGAGCTCCCCAGACCAGCTGCTCTGGTGCTGCTCTGCCCTCTGCCACCAGCTCCATCCATATCCTTACACTGGTGACTTAGTGACATCAAGTAGTCCTTAGATTAAGCTCTCTGCTTTCTTTCTTTAGAATTTACAATTGTTGTTAGGTGTTTTGCCTCTTGGATCTTTGTACACCTGATGGTCCTGTTCCAACCACCCTACCTCTGTAATATTATCATTCTTATTTCCGTGCAGAGTTTATTTCTGCTCACTTTTGCACCCTCTTAATGCTCACACTTCTGAGACAGGGTTATGCAGCTTGGTGGGATCCAAGCTGGATCCTTGTCTGCTAGGGCATCCTACCTAAAGAGCATGGGTTACTGTGAGACAAGGCTTCCTGTTTGGAGCAGGCACTTCCCCACAGAATGCAGATTGCTTTTCTTATGAGTGTCAGTGGACTCATAGCTAGATGCTGCTTCCAGAAATCCTATCCATAATTTTCTTCACTATCTCAGCGGAAGTCAAAGACTTGGGAGCAACAGAAGAATCCCTTGTTAAGAGAATAAGATTGACAGAAACCAGTCTGAACTGCAAAATGTTCTTACTGAGACAGGAGAATCGCTCCAATGCTTGAGCTCAGGTTGTAGGAATAGCAAAATGAACAGCCCAGACAAAAAAGCCAAAGTTTTTGCATAATACATACGATGCTATTATTTACCTTATCTGGCAATGAAAACTGTATTAAAAATTCAAATCAGCTGTTTTAGAGAATTCAAATCTGTAGGAATAATACACAGTCAAAATTATGAGAAGTAGGAGTGGCTGTAATTTCTTCCTACTGACTCATTTGACCCTCTCAGCTTCCCGATTCCTGACTTTTTTAATGCCTACACTACCCCTTTTCATGCATTTTGTGTTCTTTTCTATAACAAAACTCAAAAGAAACTTAAATAAGCTGAGAGAAGAAAATCAACCACCTGCTAGAGTTAAGATTTAAGAGAAATGAACCCCAAAAGGCATACCAGTGTAAATGTAAATGTTTAAAGAGAGTTCGGTGAAGCTAAAAGTGATTCCATGAATTGGAGACAAATTCCCAGAATCTCAGGATTTTATTTAGACACCTTATTACCCTTGAAATTACTGGGAAATCAGACTAACATTTCTTAAATAGATGTTCTCTTCTTAAATACATGTAGAGGGGGAGGGCAGCCTGGGCATAAACAACAACCTAAACCAGTGGCACACAGACACTGTGCCCACCACTCAGTATGATATGCCCACCACTCCCAGGCAGGAGTTGCTATTCTTTGGCTCGTGGTGACTATGCTGCTTTACTATTAACTAAGAAGATTTTCATAAACACAGGTGCAAATCCTGCACACCAAAATCATCAGATCAAGTGCATGTGCCTGTGAAATCAGAGGCATGATTCCTTTTTCTGCCAGCACTTCTGCTCTGAAATGTAGTTAGGAGCAGATAAATGCATTTACATCATTCAGGATGATTTCTGCCTTTAGAAAATGAGTAGGAAGCATCAACAGTTTCCTTCTCACAGGACTTTCTGGTTTTCAAGTGGAAGGCACAGCAAAATGTTCTTGGACAAAGCAAACCCAGAAATTAACTGTATTTTGTTGTATTTACTCTTCCACCACAGTGGAGATGTCTCAGATAAAGCACCTTAAGTGAGACTGAACAGTTGTGTTTACGTAGCTCAGTTCTACCTGTACCTTTTTATCACTGATTTGCCACAGGCAAGAGTATTTTTCCATGATTCAGGGGAATGCAACTTCTTTAGTTTAGGCTCAAGCTAAAAATTTCCAAAGGACTAGAAACTTTAGTTGAGAAAAGGAGAACAGACTCAGGACAAGAAGTTGAACTCCATTTTATGAGAGTGAGAGAGAAAATCCTTTTGTGACCTCCTTTTCAAAAGCATAGTGCAGTAGCTAAGCATTAAATAACAGCTCAATAGGTTTTCATCAATGCAGAAAAATAATTATCTGGGAAAAGTTATATAACCTCCAACAAACAAGGTCAAAGATCAAGATATTTTTACCCTCGGTCTGTAAGCTTCCCTCCTGCACAAAGTAACTTCTTGGATAGAAAAAACTCATCATCTTTACCGGGCTGGACACAAATGACCTATTATTTTAGCACCAATTAATTTTCCTTCATGTTGAGTCTATTAGGGAAATTCGTTATACAGTCCCACTGGTTATTCTACTTCTCTGCACCAGGAGAATCCATACTGACCAACCAGACTTCATCTTTCTTTATTTCAAAGACCAATTTTAAAGAGTTACTTTTTGTTCTTTACTTGAAACAAAATTTCATGGGCCTATCCCAGCTTGTTTCATCGACTTGTCTTTTCTCTTTTGCTGGAATGTGTTAACTATTGCCCTGCTAACAGAAAAGATCCCGGCACACAGTAAATCTACGCCACTGGTTAAGACCCAGATAGCAGCCAAAATCCTGATATGAGTAAAGGGCTGAATGCCATGTCCTTGCAGTAGGAGCTGTGAGTTTCAATTATTAACCCATCACAGATACTGCATTAAATAGATCATTAATGTTCCCAGCAACCATAATCGAGTCACCATCACACGGCAATTGCAACTGCACCTTATCTGAGGACTGCTGCTTACCTGGCTCTACATATTACAGGGCTGGTACAGGAACAATTCTGGCACAACTTCCAATTTCTCTTCAGTGCCTTAGACAAAGAAGTTTTGTTTTCCTCTTGCTGAGGTTCTACCATTTCTGACACTAAGCAACAGACTTCCCTGGTGAAACACTGCCTTCCTTACAACCAGAGTCTTGCGATCCATTTCAGTGTGGTCAGTATTTATTCTGCTGAGCCTGGGCCTTCCCATTCAAGTTTGTGCAGAGTGACAAGTGTTGTTGCAAATACTGGACCTGAGGGACCTAGAACAATGAGTACTTTTCAGTCTTTCAGAAGGCCCTTGCCAGGTTTGGGGCAACTCTGCAGGCTACACAGGTAAACCCAGTTTAAGCTTAGGGCTGTGAGCCAACAGAAAGAGAAGTTTAGCTGACATATTTGGGATGATATCCTGGTGGTCGTTTCCTACCACATCCCTCCAAACCACTGATTCTGACAAACTGGAGGTGGGCCTTGGACTGATAGTTTGACCATACTAGTAGAGCAACATATGATACATTTCCACATAAATGGAGTTCTCCACATCACTCTAATTTGTGTGTTTATGTGAAGCATAAGGCCACAGGACTCAAGCTCGAGAGCAGCTACAATGGAATTTTTAGCCTACAACTGTGATCCGTTTTGTATGCTATCTCCATCAAAACCAAATCCTGTCTCTGTCATCAGCTGACCCAAAGTCTTTGAGAACCTCAGATATGACCATCAATTTCAAAACCATGCTTCAGGTTTCCTTGAATATTTTAACATTTCTCTTGTGTTAGTTTAAAAACCAAACACAAGTCCCCTGGTCAACTCTGTATCAGATCCAGTACCTTGTTAAAAAATTCTACATTTTCCCACTTGAACACCTTTATTGAATAACATTGGTGCTGGAATAACTGCCTCTTCAGTCCTAGTTACTATTAATTTCCTGTTAAGGAGGGAAAGCTGCTTCCACTGAGTATCTTACAATAGCTTAAATAATTTAAATCATTAAAATTTTTTATAGCTTCATAATTATCACTTATAAATTAAGTGGTGCAATTAGTGAGCAACATAAGCAGTCTCACATTCTACAGGTGCCAACCCAAAGAAATTTTCAGTACATTGCATGGAGCAGAACATCATATGGTTTGTCACTAAGGCAGTTGTGAGCTGGTACCTCCCTTGACAAGTGCTCCAGTGGCACTGCTGGTAAACAGTTGGGTGTCAGCCCTTTTCCTTGCTGTGCTGGGAAGTAACATCTTCCTGGATGGTAAGTATTACGTGCCCACCCTGAGGAAAATGTTCAAGATTTCGTACACTGGAAGGACTGAGGTTCATAGTCTTAACTGAGTGAAGGCTGAGGTGCCGGGTAAAACCTAAGAAAGCAATTCAGTTAACTAGTGTGGGTGGCTAATTAATCTGAGAACTGTTTGTACAGCCTATTTGTGGATATTTGACTTCTTTTTTTTCAAAGAGACATTTTGTAATCTCAGTGGGTGTTCAGAAAATAAAATATTTGGAATGCTGCGAGCCAGAGCTCTTCTAAGTTAAGAAAGTGCTACTTTGAATAAAATCCTTGCCTTAAAAGATTTAAAATATACATACTTATATTACATAGAAATACATTATTTTTATATATATTTTATATAAATATATATGTCTCCCAGATATCTCTCAGTGAAATGCTACATTCTGATAGTTTCTGTAGCTAAAAGTTTTGGAGCTTCTCTGTTCCCTTTGACTGAGCTGATTTTCTTGTGTTGACTACTATTCTCTAGTGGTCACTGCCATTTGGAAAGGTTCTGCTTTACTGACATCTTTCTGCACATCAGCCACAAGAAGTGGCAAGTTCTCCCTTGTCCATGAGAAGTGTTTTGTTATCACTCTAGTATTTGAGAGGACAAGAGGAGTAGGGTCTGAGGACTAAGATCATCTGTAACCAAGCTCAGAATTCTTTTTGAATTAAGAGTGAACTGGTCGTTTCCAGAATATCAGCAGTCACTGTGTGGAGCTCTTCCAAGCCCAAAGTCTCTTCTCTCAAGTCCTCTCTGAATGAGCTGTCCTGAGCTGTTCTGTGACAAACCAATGACAAGCGCACGCTTCCTCTCATCTCTCCAGGTATGCTGGGTCCAGCCCCACAGATTCCAGCAGCATGCTGGAATTTGACCTGCCTTTGCTCCGCTGCACCATGCAATATGGAGCACCACAGGAGGGGATCTCTGCCAATGAAAAAAGCGCACCAGGTTTTGAGGCTAGGCCTGTCCTGTTTCTCCAATCCAAGCTGTAATGCCCTTTGAACAGAAACAAGTGTCTCACACATTTTCCCTGGCACGCAGAGGCTGTTATCTTGTCCATTTCATTCCCTAAAGCAAAAAGTATGTATAATACAGACTCTAGAGCTTCAATTATAATTTTTGACATTTCATAGTGCATTAAAATGCCACATTTGTAAGCAGTAAACAATAATTACATATTAAGGCAAGATAGAGAATAGCTTTAATAATGTGCAAACATGTACCCATGGCAATGAAAAGGAATTTATACCTTTAATGGGTCAAATTGTGTAGCTGGAATCTCAGGACAACAACATTTTGGCTGAAAAATATACGTTTGAGTGAAAAATGGGCATTTTCTCGGGCCCTTTGAGGGCCAAGGAGCTCTAAAGCCACCACTGGACTGATCATCCCTTAAAGCATTTCGACTGCTCATCAATTATTTTTCCATGACAGTAGTTTCAGGGTAAGTTTACAGTACAATTGCTGGAAACTTTCATTGAGCAGATGATAAGGGGTGAGTTACTTTCAGCTGATTTGGCTTCAAGGAAAATTTATGCTTTGCAAATTTAATTCAGATCTGCCCTGCTTAACTTGATCACTAACACAAAGACTGCTGCTTAATATAGTTGTATGTTTTGTTTGCTAAAGCAGTAATTATAGGACTTTGGACAAGCAAGGAAGGAAACAATGATTATATGGATAGAGAGGGAAAATGTTCCAGCTGAAATTCAGATTTATTTTCCCACATCACCTAACTTAGGAGCCTATCAATAAAGCATACAATATATATAACTACTTCTCTCTAGACCTGTGCTTAGCTTTAAACATTACCCATCTTTCAGACTGTCTGCTGCTTACTTTCATGTCCCTGCTTCTCTCCTCTGAAAACAATAAAATCCAAAGGAAGTTTTTTAGTGTAGCTACATTTTGAGAAAGATGAGTCCTTTTGTTTTATTTTGGTGGTGTACCTGCTTAATCTTAACTGGTCTTTAGGGATTAAAATACAGCAGTCTGAATCTCTAGATAGAGGCGCATAAGGTGTGTAGAAGACAGTCTGCTGTTTAATGAAAACTGAAAGGAGATGGTTTAGCAGATGTCCTTGCTGATTCTTAAGTGATAGAGCACAATTTTCCCAAGCTACTTGTTATCAGCAGAAACACCTAGGCAGGAATGTTCTCACCCTTTCTTGAGCTGGGCCTCTCTCAGATGCACCATAAGCACTAGAACAGGGACCACGGAGCACCGGAAAGGCAAAGCCTTCCTGCACCTCTCTGGAGACAGGATAGCATAGTGATGTGTGGCTTCTGAAGTTTTCAGTCAGATACCTTTGCTAACGCTTGCTTTCTGGGTTGTCAGCAAATACACATAGCACTGCTTATGTCTTGCACAAACCATCTCTCTTGCACACATTTTCAGTCTGATTTTTTGGGAACTACATGGGTCGTTGACACAAATTCTGTCTTTTCCAGCTTCCAACTCCCCCTGCCAAGCACATTTTTTAAATTAAATAATGCTTGGCGGTGTATACAAGCAAACAACTACCCACACAAATTTGGTGCAAGCAAGTGTAAGACCACAGCAACAGTGGAAAGGAAGTCGGGTTTAATCATTAAAATGTGTCAAGTGCAGGTTCAGCAATTGTTTCTGTTCAACAAACCATACGATTTTATTGTGTGGTTAGCTTTCCTGGGCCACAGGTTGAGCCTAAATCAAGATTTAATAAAAGGCACAGCTTTTGTGACAAAATAGAGGACCATCTCCCTGCTTCTAACTCTTCCCCCCTGCTCTGATCTTTTCTCACAGATGAGGGCTGAATGACCCACCATTTTGAGACTTCACTACACTGAAGACACAGCTAATACTGTGTTGAGAACCAAATACAGATAACAAGGAGGTTGTGTGTCTTCCCAAAGACAGCAGCAAATAGGTTAAGGAAATTAAGTTTGGCCCTCCAACTGCTGAGGTTGTTCTGTATTCTGTCACTTCAGATGCTTTTGCATGTATCATTCTCACCTGGCCCTACTACTTCACCCAGCAGCTGGCCACTGCAATCCACTTGACTAAACTTTTAGCTACAGCAGTGTTCCTGGGATTTTGATTACGACTTAATTCCCATGCAAAAAGTAAAACAAGGAAAAATTTCCCCATGGTAATTTGAGAAGCAGTCCTGCATCTAAATGGAGTCATACCCAATGCTAATGAAAGAGCATTTGAAACCAAAGGGTAACCAAATGCCTCAGGCCATTTTATCGTCTGAGGTACACAGGAGTAAATATGAAAGGGCTCTGATGTAGATTAATAGGCATCACAGGTATGTAAATGATGTCTCAATTTTGCCCACTATAACTTACTTGCTCTTAGATCTTAAAACACCCTAAATTGCAACTTCATAACATGAGAAAACTATCCTTAATTCCATACAAAAACTCCATGTAATTTTAAAATAAAGTTAATTAGAAAAGAAACATTATATAAATAAAATAAATACTTTAAATTATATATTAAAGATCAGAAACTGCTTAGGAAAAAATCTTGCTTCAGGTTTCACTACAAATTAGAAATACTATTAGAAAAACCCCCAAAAACCAAAGCATCACTTTGTCTTCTCAATTTTCCTACTCTGCACTGATGCTATCCTACAGCTCCCAGGAGTCATAGTCTGGTTTCTCAAGGCATGTGTGCCTTTACTTACTGCTTCTCTTGTGGTAACTCCAGTTCCTTCACAAAGAATGGCATCCAAGAGCCCATACGTTCAAAAATAGCTGGCTAGAATTTTATGTTGGCAATTCAACTAAATTTTACCACCTCTAATAAGCTAAATGCAGGTTGTCTTATGCCCAAGTGTTTCATCCCTTTGCCTTTACTTGGGGATTTTCCCGATTCAGGCCACACACAGGCTGCTGGGCACAGCCTCGCTACTCCTCTAAACTTGCATTAAAAAGATTCTCAGTGTAGTGACAGCAGGTCTCCAAAACAAGGACTCTTCCCCCAAAAGAGCTATTGAATTACATAACTCATAGTCAGCAAGGCACCGTCCCCACACCCCACGTGGGAAAAAAAAACCAGTGCAATAGGCAGGATGCTGCAGAAAGGTTTCTGAGATTGTACCTTACCCTTCCTAGAAGTTGCTTATGCACAGATGGATTCACACTGAGGTTTTACACGTCTCTTGGCCTTTTCACTCTCTGGCTGTAAGTTAATGGGTGTGAGAACAATGTCAATATGTGCCACTTTAAGAACAATCTTTTATGTAACTCAGATTAAAATTTAACTGGCCTGTTTCACTATTCAGTATGTGCAGCCTTTTCAACAGGACCTGATAAAGATCAGTTTTGCTGGAACTTGTTTTCATAGCACTTACAAAAACAGCTTCCCTGCCACTGGCACTTGGAACAAAACAAGCTGCAAAATCTGCTGCATTTGAGAATGAAGTAACACGCTTACTATGGTTTTACACGTGCAATAAATAGAAGGCCAAAAAGGGGCTGGAAGGATTTCTAGTATGGTGTCAGCTGCCAATCTTGCTTTAGTTGCATTGTAACACTAGCTCACCTCCCAGTCCTGTAGGGAACTGCTTTACTGGCCTGGCAACTGCGAAGAGCTGTCAACTACTAAAGGATGCCTGAAGCAGCCTCTAAGTGTGACTGAAAACCTTACTTAGCTCCATGTTCGCATAATGGACTCTTATCACCAAGGAAGTTCAGCCCTCCAAGCTGCGGCTGAGGGACTGGCGTGGGAGGAAACAGGAGAGATGCAAAACCTTCATTTAAATCGTGGAGAAACAGATGATCAACCTTCAGTTTGGTTAAATCTCTTAACTTGTTTAAACATGTGCCTCTCACATACTGTCAGGAAAAGATGAATTTATAGAAAGCTGGTAGGTAATGATATTCTGGGTGTACTGTAAGTGTAAGCAAGCCTCAAAGACAGCCCATGCATCTCCTGATAACAGGCTGTCATTTCTGCAAGAAACAGCTCACTGGCTGAATGAATTCACACAGGCATCAGCCCAGTCCACTGGGAACTCCTGCGAGCTCCTATCAATGACAGCCAAGACTGAGGTCTTTGAAGTCCCCACACCTAAGATGAAGCATGCCCGTAGCAAATACGCCCCAGTACAGTTGCATATTTTGATATCAGTCTGTTTAACGTACTTTGGAAGCAAGCCACAAGAGCCAGATGCCCTGAGCTGATTATCAATCTCCCCTTCAAGACAAGCATTTAGGACACATTACTCTAGGAGGTCAAGACCATCAAACCCCAAATTTTAGATCCTTGTGAAAAACTCTTAAGACATTATCAAAGGAGGATGTAGCATTGGGTATAAAACCCTGGTTAATAAATAACAGAAGAATTTGTGATCACCTACAAATTACTTTGAAACTGAATTGAGGAATGCAGTTTTCAGTGGTGCCACCGAGTTCTTACCTTGCACAGTACCCACAGCAGCATGCATACCTGTGTATATTCTTCAAGACTGCCACAAAAAAAACCCCGTTTATGAATGTGCAAAACAAAATTACTTATGTGCATTAAGTACATGGTTTGCAGGAGGACTGCAAAACCTATGAAAGTGCACTATACATGCAGGCAGAAACACCTGTCTTTCTCCTAAAACCTTTATGCCTTTCCTAACCCTTTAGAAAAAACTTCATATGGGGCTTCTTGAATGGCTATCAGAAAGCAAGTAGAAGCAGTACCCTTAATACTGTCATAGCAGAGATTAAAAAGATCAGTTCCTGGCTTCTCATAGAGGCAATCAGTAAAGATTTCTTCAAAACCTTAAACTATACTTGAAAAGCTAAAATTGGCAAATAATTTTGCAAGGGATAAACTTACAGACACAGACAGACTTTTTACTCTCTCTGAAAATAAGTTCTGAAGAGGATATGATTTTTTGAGGCATGTTTTTGGAAAACATAATATCCCTATGGATATTTTTAGAGGAACGTTTTTATTTGAAAGCATTCATTTTGTGATGGCCAGTATTAAACATTTTGAATTTGATGCATATTTTGTTGAAGCCTGTGGTTTTCAATAAAGTTCAAAAGCATTAAGAACAGGGTCAGAATAGGGTAACTGTTCAAGCTACTGCTATGTGGTTTTTTGCTTAGAAATAGATCAGTGTAGACATTTAAATACACCAGAAGTTAAAACAACATTCTCCTGATTGAATCATTTCCATTAGGCTGCTGATCTGAGCTGAACAGCAACAACAGGCTCCAGTGGTTGTTTTGGAGTGCTTGAGTTCGTGGAAATCTCTGCAACCCGTGCTGTTTGAGATTTACCTTGATTCTCTACTGCTATCTAGTGGCTATTACTGAAAATTATTAATGTGTATAAATGCAGCTACACAAAAGTCAACTTTTATCGACCGACCTATGTCCTTCTTCCAGGGCTAGTGTGACTTCAAGGTGTGCATGGGGGGCTGGGTAGTAGAGCCAAATAGCCTCTCCCACAACGCTACAGCACCTGCAGCTCTTAGGCTAAGTGCCCAAAACCAGCAGCTGACTGCACAAACACCTTGCTTATTATTTTGTAATAAAAAAGAAACATCCACAGAGCCACCTCCATGCCTATTTGTGCCTAAATAAGTGAGCACTTCCCCTCTTCTGCTACCTGTTAATTTAACTTACCCCTCTCCTGTTAATTCAATTCACTTTCGATTTGGAAGTTCATACTAGGGCAGTTGCAGCCACTTTTCAATATAGAGAAAAGCACATGGGCTACCAGGTGTCAGTAAATACCTTTGCTGCTGGCTCTCCAACATTTCTGTTTGGTTCACCTCCTCCTTGATGTTTAGAAGGAAATCAATCCAATTCAGGTTGCCACTTCTGGCTTGATCAGAGATTTGCTAGCTTGGCCAAGAGATTCAAGGTTTATACTCCAGTGTGAGTCAATAATAATACATGTACCTGAGTTCAAACTATCAGTAATGTAAAACTGAGCATAGTTCCTGTATATAAAACGAACCATCCTATGAATGTGAGGAGTTTCACACTGGCCTAAACAAAGAGCTTCTATCGGTGAGGAACTCTGCAGTGTATTCATACTTCATGAGGTGATCTTAGCCCCACAAACACAGCACAAGTATCCCACGCCCCAATATTTCTCAGCTTCAAATAGGACTTCATTTTCCAAAAGCAGAACCTTGAATGTGTTCCATTGTTAAACCTACCAGGCTTAATAGAAAAGATGTACATTCCATTAGAAAAAGGTTCACTGGGAACCACAAAATCACAAAGAAACAGATAATGCCTCTGCTGCAGTTTTTCCTGACATTAAAATAGATCAAATATTTACTCTCTTTTAAAAAATCCTCTGAGAACCTATGCATAGAAAAAAAGGATTAGAGTGGCTATTTTAATTTCTTTTGTAAGAAAAAACCATACCTGGAAGGAAATATCTGCAGACCAATAGTTAGCATTTACACAGTACTACTCCCAGACACATACACACATGTGCATGAGCACACACAAAGCTTTTGACAACCTCCCCTCACACATAATTTCTCCCACCGGCCCAATGCACACACACCAATCAAAAGAAATAGGAGCAGGAGAAGTGCAGACAAGTATGGTCCAGCTGCTGGCAAAATAGCTAGCTTTGAAGAGACTCTGACTTAGAGTGGAAAGAAGAAAACATATTACAGCAAACAATAAACTGTCAATTAGCTACTTCTACTAAATGTTAATATTCCATAAATCTGCACTTAAAGCAAAGGTCTGGTTATACTTTTTTTCTTCCTGCTCTAGCAATCACAATTGAAAAAAAGCCTTTTTCCAGAGGGAAAGAGACTATATACACAGAATTCTGATGGTCAGCTTCCATTTGAAACAAACAAAAGCCAAATTGTTCCTAGGGAGATAAGGCAGAGATTGATGAAAGCATGCTTAGTCACAATAGGAAAATCAGCTCAGACCAGGAGGTTCCTACCTTCTCTCAAGCAATTCTCTTTTCTGCACAGATTTATATTTATTGCAAAGGTTTTGTTAATTTAACACAAAGGCAATCACTGCTGTCATTCAGTGTTGTGAAAGAGGCTGTAAAAGCCTTACCAAGAGACTGTGTCCATGAACATTTTTTGTGAAATAATCAACAGACATATTCAGTTAGAACAACCTCTAGATCTACATTAACAATAACCAGCCACCCAAGCCCTGATTTCCAGGACTGCAAGTGAAATCTGTGGTACACACCGGTATGCAGGACTGAAAAGTGCCAGTATGCATCAGTCCTGTCAAGGAGTGTCTCTGGAGCCTGCTGCACCCAGAGGCAAGCTGCTTACCGCCACATCTGTCAGAGAACAGCAACTCAAGATTTTGTCTGCCCGAGACCTAAACTCGTAACTTCTCATACAGACAGAAACTTACGGTTACTGTTCCAAAACACTGCTGGACCTTAGTTTTCAACTGAAGCATGAGTTGCAAGAGAAGTGGTGGAGCCTAGACCTTCTCTTCACACCAACTTTTCCAGGGCATGGCAATTCAAGTAGTCTACCATCCAGATGCATGTAAAAAGAAGTTGCAGGTGCAGCGGGTATTGTCTGATGCTTAAGATCACCACGAAACAACACTGATTTACCACATTAATTGTATCACTTGTCCTACTTAAATCCCCAGCTATTAAAATTGAAGTCTCCAGCCCAGACACTAGGTTTGGAGTTGCTTGGATTCCCCAAGAAAATTCTAACATTCACATTTTCCTTCACTACCGATGTGTGTATATATTCATCTAACCCAAGAAAAATTATGTATATGAAACACTTGTATTTTTTTTTTAAATTTCAAGAGTATGAGAAGAACACCTCATTAGCTCTCTAATAAGGTGTTATTCTTACACTCATGAAATTCCTTCCTTCAGAACTCTACACTCGGGGCAAAAAAAAAAAAACTGGGA
>VWZW01002093.1:1284067-1401737 GCA_013397115.1 Edolisoma coerulescens
AAAAAAAAAAAAGACCAAAATCTGAATACTACCACTTTTACCCTTCTTCTGGTCTTGGTGACAGTAACAAAGGTTAATGACCACCTTTTATTATCACCTGTCCTCAGTGGTTTCTGTCACAAACAGGAACTCCAGTGAATATCTGCTACCTTAACCACTAGGATTGTATTAAGATCTGTCTATCTATCTATCTATCTATCTATCTATCTATCTCTCTCTCTCTCTCTCTCTATCTAAAACTCATCTGCAATACTGGTCTTTCTACTTCCAACAGACATACTGACATTTAACAACGAGTAATGAGTATTATTTTTTTAGTCAAAACAAACTGTATATGTTTTTGGCAGTTCCAGATAAATACTCTCCCAAAAGAGAGTACAACTTATTACCTACTAACTACCCTAAGTGCTGTTCCTGCTGCTTTTTTAAAAATTCCCAATAATGTGAAACCTTAAAGTGTTGGACACAGTGGCTTTGGCATCCTTGGGATGAGGAGGTACTTGAAAGTTACAGCCTGAAAAAACCTTTCATGTGCCTCAGCCTAAGTGCTTGTGCGAGGTGCTCAAACTAGAAACTTCTTTATCTCTAACTGGTGTGCAGTAGTGGAAATCTGGTAACACATCTTTTAAATGTACCCCGTCGCCTCAGTCCTCTGAGTCCTGGTATCATGCCCTCTTCTGTGGCTATGGACAGTGAGGAACTTAAACAAAATGCTATGAAAACACACCAAACTGACACTGTGTTGTTGAACAGTGCTGAGAGACCCAAAAAGGCACCTGACATCCCACAGAAATACTCAAGAACATTCACTCTTTTAGGTATAATGTCTACCTTGGTCAGTCAAAGCACCCTCTTAATTAAACTGAACTCAACAAAGTGCAGTCTTCACTAATAAATTGCCAAAGGCTGAAACACCAGAAAATACTAGTAAGTGTTAACAAATTCAAAGCCTCCCCTCTTTAGACAAAAAGCTTTCTCTTGTCTGCCTATGGACAAACTGGATATATAACTGCAAGCACTTAAAAACTCCAACATAGTACTTGCAGCCATGAAAACAGGTAAGTTGTTTTTTGTGTCTGATTCAAATACTCCTTTGATGTAATAAAAAAAGTGATGTATTTAAACTACCTATATGAAGATCAAAAACAATGGACTGACTACAAATTAAATCTGAAGAGAAATAGTAAGTGAAAACCTGCTTACCTCACTTTCACAACCCAACTTGCTGCTGCAACTTAACAAAAAAATCTCCAGTTGGAAATTAATAATTTAGTTTGGAAGATACTGTTATTTTCAGCTCACATATACACAGGTTTTAGAATTAGTATCTTACCAGAATTTAATCTCCTTTCTATTGAAATAAGAGAAGCAGCATCTACATTTTTTTTACCCACTTCAAACAATACTTTTCCCTGGGACTAGAAAGCTTAGGAAAATTTTAGGACAGGAGAATAAAAACATAGCAAAAAATAGGAGCCTCAATCTACTTAGGCATCATTTTCCATTAGCTGTATTCTTCTCAAGTGTTTGAGTTGGATCTTCTTACCTGTCATTGTTACCACTTCTATGAATACAGGTGGCAAAACTCCTCAAGTTAATGCATTACCCTGCAACACCGGCTAGGAACCAAAATACATTATATTAAAGATCTTCATGTCTGTTGAGGAACATGCAAGAAGACCAGTTAAAATAGAAGAAAAATCCATACTGCAGGTGTTACACAGGCTAAGCAACATACTGTTTACTATTAAAACTATTTGCAGTTTTAGTAACATTTGTAAAGAAAGTGAAAACTTTGATTAGTATCTTCAATTGGAGCTCGAAACTGAAGTGCTCTGTACACAGGTGTATTTTAGATGCTTCAAATTATTTGTTTTTAAACGCAAGAGAAAGTGTGTGTAGAAATCTAACAAATGCCCCTTTCACTCCCACTTCGAGTTAAGGCTTTTCAAAAAACTATTAAAAGTACTAATTGCTTCCACATTACTTGCAAGTCCCTGTCAGCAAAACAAAACATCTTCTTGACACTTAACAAAGATGACAATTTTTTCTTCATCTAAGTCTACAGAATATACAGCTTCTTTTTTTTTTCCTTATAAAAAGAGACTGAATAGAGTGAAGGGGATCAGCAACAGCTATTAAATTCCAACCCTTCTCCCAGCTGAGAATTAACAATACTATTGCTTCCACAAAGCCAACCCAGAAATAAAATCCAACAGAAGAACGAACAGAAAAGCAGCCATGCCAACGATACCTGCTCACTGTCAAGAAATGAAATATGTGCATTTGTATGAATCAGCTGTCCTTTGTCCAGACCCATGCTTCCAGGAAGTGACAGTCCCTTTCATTAATACAACTCTAAAATTAAAGACCTTTTCATTAATACCACTTTGATTACTCCTCAGCAATGAATGAAAAATAGCTGAGAGTTAAGCAAAGTTAAAAGAAAGGGCTGGGTATCTGACCAGATAATGGGATGGAGCCTTTAAGACGCCAGACTCTTCTGAACCTGTAATACAATCACATGGAAAAAATGTAACCAAAACCATAAAACTTGGTAGAACTGGGCCACAGTACCTAGCACCTTACAGGACTAACCCCTCTGACTGGAAAGTTGCATTGAATACCAAATGATAAAGAAAACCAAACATCCTAAGCCTGCAAAGTTTATTACTACATGGCCCAGTGCATGGCAGCCACTAAGCAGTGGTCATGCAATAGTTTCCTGGCATGGGGCTTGGAGAAGAGCCTGTTCTCTGAGTCCCAAGCTGCATGGCTCACTATTTTTGTTCCTCACGGCAAGTCCCATGTCCGAATGAATGTTTTTTTTAACAATGATTAATGCTCTCTGTTACAAAAAACCAAGACAGCTTCACAGTTTCATGAATTCGCTAAGAGTTTACAAGTGAAGACAAAATCTTAGAAAAAACCCCCAATTTTTAGCAGATGCTTTAAGGTTCACATAAAGAGTAATGCCTTTTTTCAGCTATTGTTTTGAATTAATCTTTTGCAACAGAATGAATAATGCAAGCGCGCCATTGTAAAGCAACCAGTAAGACACGTGGAACTTTACTTCATCATGACAGTTAGGAATTTATTAATTTAAATCCCCCATTCTGACACAAGAGCAGTAACAAAATAGCTGTACACTACTTCTGTTACAAATATAGATACTATTTAAAGTGACTTTACATACTCTAATGCAGCCATTTCTCACTCTAGGCAAGGAATAAGTATAAAAGCAATTCAATAACAGCAGCATCCAGTAACGGTACCATCTGGTTTATTGCATCTTAGTCTACCACAGTGTAACTTCCAGAACAGTTAAAAAGACAAAGAGAGTGGGGTTTTTTGCTAATTCACTTACACAAAGCTATCAATTTGTTAATACTACTTGACAGACACTCCTAATACTGCTTTTGTGACCCACTAAAATGAATGCTAGTCTTTTGTATTATCCCCTAATAATGGCCTGACCATTGCCTGCATTTTCAGCTTATATATCTCTTAGGTGATATTGAGATGGTGGCATTCTTGCTAAAATTCCATTTTTGCTAATTAACATAAAGCATCTTGCTGCTAAACAGTATACTAGTTCGCCTGGTATCCTCCTCTCTCAAAAGACTCAGCTAAATTTTTCTGCAGGAATATAAATCATGGGAAAAGCATGCTTTATCTGCTAGATTCCTAAGAGCATGGCAGGCAAAGACAGGCAGGTTACAATCAGCTAAGGGTTTCATTGAGTGTGTTTTATAGATAAAGTTTTAGTGAAGAGAAAGTGATGCATTTATTGACCATGCTGCTGATCAAAGAACAGCTCCATGGTTGCATTGTATTTACTAGAGACTTTTATCTGTGCCTCTAAAATTAATATCCCCAAAATAATAGTTGTAGCTGTAAAATCTCCTCTTCTGCTTATTACTGATGCAAACCTTCACTGCTGTCTTACTACTCACCTCCACTGTGAGGAATTTTCAGGTCTTTATCCATCCTCAACCCATTACTCCTGGTTTTATCCCTCCCCAGTTCAAGGAGGACTCTACCTTTGCTGCTACTGATAATGGCAGCAACACCGTAACATCAACTTCTTTCACACTGGCAATATCCAGACATCTGCTGGCAGCTAAGCAGACCTGTTCTGAGCGGTTTGTTCATGGCTCTGATTCAAGCAGCTTGCAGAAACGTCTGCGCTGAGCCTGTAGGTAGTCTTGCATGTTGGAAGAGGACAACCTCTGCTTACAGACACTTCATATTAGGAAGGTTGTTTTCACCCATATAGACTATAAAATACTACTATTATAAAAGTCTAGTTCTTCTAATACTGCAGTTACTGGGCATTCTCATTCACCAGGAAGAGTTTCCACTAGTAATGGATTTTTCAGCCCTGAGCACAAGTCCCACAAAACACACAAACAAAATGAACAAACAAAAACCAAAACCACCATCAGCACCATCACCAATCCCCTCCCCGAAATAATCAAACCCTCAAACCTAAGCCAAAATGAAACACAGTTTTTGTTTTTTCTCAGCTACACCATGGCTTAGTAAATTTAAACACACAAACAGACAAGCAAAATAACCCACCCAAGTCACCGACCTACTTCAGCATTGTATAATAATGTGGTCATTGAATGGTTTGGGTTGAAGGGGATCTTAAAACTCACCTAGTTATAAAAAAACATCTAGTCTATTAACCATCTGCCTCCAGATTACACACTTTTCCTCTCATCTTTCAAATCTCTGTTTTATTAATACTTTCTTTCTTTGATAACCTTATTCCTGTTTTCTCACTACTGCTACCCATGCAACCCCCTTGTTGACTTGGTGAAATTTATCCCTGTTGACTTGGTGAAATTTATCATTTTTCCTACATTATTCAAACATCTGAAGTCTTTTGCCAACATATTTCAGTTTTGTTGTGTGTTATTAATGAAAACATTTTTTTTTTCCTGGTGACTTACTAATAGGAAAAATATCCATGTGTTTCCATAGTTAACATAACTTCATCGCAGTGGTTTGACAGGAAGAGAAGTAGTTCTACTGTATACAAAAATATGGTTAAATGTTGCTTTTCTTCAGTGTTGTAACACAGTCCTGTGAAGCTGAAAGACCAAGATGACTACACAAACATTGCCATTCTCTTTACTATGTGGAAACTAAATAATATTGTCTTATTGACCCTAACCCGTCAGGCAGCCAGTTCATGACAATACAGTCAAAGTGACTGTTCCTTTTGTCCTTTTCAGAATAGCAACTGCTTCCTCGTGGGTCACCCCTTCTAAACTCTGCCCATTCACAGCAATGATTTGATCCCCCCTCTTGAGGCGTCCATCTTCTGCTGCTGCACCCTGGAACGACAAAACAAGTAACTGCAGACTCATGCATTTTCTTTTTCTTCCTGACACACAGTCCTTAAAAGAAAACTCCTTAAAACACTTTTGATTTTCAGTAATACAAATAGAGCCAATTGTTGTAAAGACTGCTAATGCTGCAGTATGCCCTGCCCTGTCTAAATTCCTCTTCTAGAAATTGGATCTACATGATTGTTTTGTTCCCTTAACCCTGTTTTTCAGCTAGTATGTTTAAAAGCTAGTATCATAGAAGTAACATATTCAAGACCCGGAGGACTTTTCAGCAAATGTTGTAGAAGACAGCTTTATACTTGGATTTACCATAAAAATTTAGGATTCATGATTCCAGTTTTCTCTGACTCTCTGCTGTTTCCTAGAGCAGTCCAAATTATCCAATCCAGGTCAGCATCTGAACTTCTCTGAAGATCCAGTCTGAGTTCAATAAAGCAGTTTTCTCTACTACCTGAAGTAAACATACTCTAAATATAAGGCAAGGGAGCTGTTTTTCTAAGTATTTGCACAATTCCATTGTTGAGAGGTGGACAAGACTTTGCTACAGGTTGAATCACGTGTATTTGGAAATTCTCAGTCTTCTGAGGATTACAGCCTTCAAATGCTGCAAGCACATTTTGATCAGCCTTTGCACTAAAAAGGAAAAGCTGTGAAACCGTAACATTCTTTTGACTGCAAACCCAGGCCATGATTTAGAACAATAACTGCAGTGAACTAATAAATGGATTGATCGAACAAATTTACACCTACTTTTGCAAACACTGTCTTCACATAAATGGGTAAGTCTCCATGGGGACTGCCATAGCCACCCACAATACTAAAGCCAAGGCCGTCTGGTCCTCTGTCCAGAGTAATGGTCTTGTACTGAGGAGGTCTAAGAAAAGGGAAAAGAGCATTTTTTCTGAACTTTGGATTTAACACATAGAATATTCAACAAAAAACATTACTCCTTTTAAGCTAACCAGCACATTTCCCTTTCCACTATAAGTACAAAGAACTAGCTATTTCAGTTCATGTAAAACACTGTAAATTGTCTAATGCCTATGTTATTATATAAAAGTAGCTATTTCAAATACACAGCTCAAGACATAGTTATGGCTGCTATGTGCCACCAACAGTGCTTACTAGTGAAGTAGAGAGGCAATGCCAGTACCTCAAGATTCTATAACACCTACTTTTAAAATCTTGTAACGTCTAAAATTAGCTCAAATAGTTTATGTTATTAAGGTTTAACTGCTCCTCTCCTAATAGATGACTGTGTATTTGTATGTACGTGTTTATTATACAGATCATTAACAGGTGTATTTCCCCACATACACTTTGTCAGAAATACTGGAATTCTGCTTTTCAGAGTAGGTATGTGTGGCTAAATTAGGCCTTTTTCTCTTTCCCCATTCCTAAAGAAAAACGCTTCAGATTTATGACAGAGTTTGACACAAAACTTGTTTACATAATGCACCTTGCAGAATACCAGAAGCAGTACACCAGACACATCTGATACTCCTGATTGCCCAGCACTAAAAAGCACAGTATGGAAACACAGATACTACAGTGGAAAGAGAATTTTTGGCTGCACCAATTAATCCCAGCTACCCAATCTCAGTGAAACAATGGAGGCTGTAGAAGAAATCAAATCACATCATAACTCTACAGAGGGTCAAAAAAAATTGCAGCACAGGAAATTGCATCATGAAAAATGCAGAAGAGGACCGATGGCCCACAGGTCCCATGTTTACCATGTATGTTAATCATGATTAAGCCAAAAATATCATTCATTATTTGCTAGAATTTGTAAGGTTTATAGGTTGAATACCATCTAAAGTAACAGGCTACAGAGGCTGTATATTCTATAGTTACTGACCCTAAATCATCCTGAAAAATGCCAGTTGAAGTCAGTCCTGCAAATGAAAGACTGGACATAGGCGGATCGTGCTGCTGACCAGTTATGACACTCACTTCTCCTCCAGCTACAACCTAGGAACAGAGGTCAGAAAACAGTGAAATAAGAATGCTGACACTAAAATAATTCATTGCAGCAGCTGGCAAAACAGTATTCAGAAAATATTCAAAATGTCATGGAGGATTTTTTTACCTGCAACTCTATAGTGCCAGAAGCATTTTTTAAGATATTAACAGCTTGGGAATGAGTCATGCCCTCGGTAGATGTTCCACAGATGCTAACAATCCTGTCCCCAACCTACAGAAGAAAATGTAGAAAATCTAACTCAGTTACATAGTTTTATTTGTCATTTTCAACAATAGCAGATCTGTGCATTTGCATTTAGCTAGATTTTATCAGTGATATTAGGGTATGAAGAAAGAAGCAACTGTAAATTCACAGTAAATGTCCTCTTGAAGGCAAATAATCTTTGAATTACAAAATAACCCAGTACAAAGGTAGGCAATTCAACATCAGAATTAGTAAATTACACCAGTTTAGTATATTCAGTGTAAAAAATAATGATGCTTTACAGAACTGATCCTAAAACTCTAGAAATATACAACATGTTAAAAAACAGAGATGCATTTTGCATGTCACCTCAAGACAGACAGATCGAAGCAGCAAATTATCATCAGAGATTCTCTTTGACTTCATCTTGAAATAAGACCGACCATTTTCCAAGAAACCTGAGTCAAATTCAACCACCTTTGATGCAGATTGGATACAGTATGCATTTAAGTACAGTTTCAGATAAAATCTCCCACTCTAACTCGGAGCCTAAAAAGTACTCTCTCTATCCTAAGCATAGACACATGAGAGATAAAACAGACTGCACACCTACATTTGCAGGAACAACCACCACACTCAGCAGTGGCACTCGTTTACAGAATGCATCTTTCTGAACCACTTTTTATGCTTTGAATTTTCACAAGCTGACTGAGTCTAAGGTCCAAGATTACTTTAGCACATACCGACAATTACACTTTCCTATGCTACCAACCTGAGTTACTGTTTCATGAATCCAAACAGCAAGAATTCTTCGCACAGCCAGAAGCACTTATGACTGTATCACTGAACTGCTGACTTAGTGCCTGTCTAGAGTAATTACAGTGCATCTCCCATGAAATCTTTACAGCCTTCTTAATAATTAACTTACTCTTAATTTTTGAGTCTGAGCTGCAACTCCATTCGGGTGCATCATGGCAATAAATATAGGAACATCTCCAAGAGGACTTCCTACACCTCCAGCAATGCTCACTCCTAGTGAATCTGCAGGGCTCTGTTATAGTAATGAAAAAAATATTAGATTCTTCCGGAAAGAAAAACACAGAGAATTGTAGGCTTACCTCAAAAGACCGCTAAACCCCCTATTTTATGAAAAGCAGAATTCTTGTGTCAAGCCAGTTTTTAAGCTTATACACTTTGCATCACTTCAAGAAAGGAGAGAGACCAGAATGGATGCTTCTTCTCAGTGGTAGGTGAAAATTTGCTGATTTAGTTGTACGCTTTATCTTAACCAAACTAAATACCTACAGAATTCAGCACCTGACTCTTATTGTCAGCACAGAGGTCTGAGCAAGGGAAACCAATGAGATGGGATTGCTGTCCTTAGTATTGTCTATATGAATATCCTGTTATGAAACTCTTGAAGACTGGAATTAATCTTTATGCTCCCCCTAGTGCCCAAATGTTGAAGAGCAAAACCAGCTGTTTAGCACTGCACCACACCCAAATACCTCACTGTAAAAACTGCTATTGAAAACTGGTATTTGCAGATTCTACTGTAAAAAGAGAATGGCTGAACACAATCCATGTGATCAAGTGGACTAGATGCCAAGCAAAGAGAAAAAAATATAAATATTTTGGAAAATATGAAGCAGTCTGTGACTAAGCTCACATGCATAATAAAGGCGACTGAATTTCACACTTGAAAACCTGGCAGCTGTCATGCAAGAACCTACTCATTAAAAATATCAAATACCAAAAAACAGCCTTCTAACTTTGGTACAATTCCCCTGATTTTACCAAAACAGAGTCTGCATTTAACTCAATTGGGCAACAATAAAATTAGGTCCCAGTATCTCTTCTTTCTTTTCCTTTCAACACAGCTCTCAAAACATGATAGCATAAGTCACACTATTTTACATGAAAATATAGGCAGTGGAGATAGTACAGTCCTGAACTGAAAAGATAGACAAATTAATTTCCTGTTCCTTTCCCAAAACAATGAGTAGGCCCAGACTTCTTCCATTCTGTAAATACACCTACTGATAACATCTACAAAACCTATTCCTGATATATGCCACTGCATGCTACAACTTACCTTTTTTATTTCAACTGTTCTTAGTCCCTGTATTTCAGAAGCTGCTGTCAAATGAATTAAAATAAATTAAAAAAAAAGTTAAACTAGCATTCCTAAAAAACTTTTCCAATAAAGTTATCCAAATCACTATGATGATTCTAACTTTCTGCTTTTTTATTATACATATTTTAATCTGATTTTGATAGTACCTGTCATTACATTAACCAGATTGAAATACTTCTAGACCAGGTGAAAGAATCAACCATTCTCTCTATTTAAATAACTTCTGAAATAAAAGACTCTTAAGCATGCTCAAATAGAATAGAAAAAAACTTATTATTTTCCAGCAATACTTTGATCAGAAGTAACTTTGTTCTAAATTTAAGCATGAGACAGCTATTCCACATGTATCTACATTTCTATGAATGAGACAGCATGTCATACAATGTATTTAGATTAAATACAAAATTATGGCTCAACTTAGATTGTCAATATCTAAACCGCTGACATAAGAAGTTCCTAGTTTCTTTTTAAAAAGCTACTACAAGATATATATGATGTACTAAGCAGTAACCACTTCTGCAGCATTTTAGTGACTAATGAGTCACTTTGAGGCCTACATCATATAGTTATAACATTTTAACAGAAAGATCTCGGCTAGCAGTTCACATGTACAAAACACTAAAAGCACCAAAAAAACTCTCCAACTTACTGGTATTCTTCCTTAGGCCACTTTCAAAGACCTCAGGTGCACTGGACCCAGAAACTGGGAAACTGAACGATGAGAGACTCCCACTTCCTTCACTGACCTACACACAATGTTAGAGTGGGATTAGAGAGGAGCTTCACTGACCCAGCTACTAAAAATAAAACTTTAACTCGCTGTATTCAGTGTATTTTCTGCAGTATTTTATTTTTTCTGTGCCCAGTTAAAACTGAGTCAGAGAACTCTACATACTTTCTGGTCACTCTAGACGGTTCCTTTTTGAAACATCATTAGACCAACAGAGATTGTATGTCTACAACCCCATGTAAAACTCTGAAGTGCTTCTTCTGAGGCCCTAACAAGGCCCTGGTATTTGCACCTTCTACCACCTTACAGAGATCTTCTTATGCAAGTTAGCCACAAGTACCACAGTAAGGACAGAATACAAAAGACAGATCTCAGTACATCCTAACATGGGGTCTCAAATGTTCATCTACTGCATCAGCTACAACTAAGATTAGGCTCTCCAGCCAGCTTCACCTGCACAATTTCCAGAAAGATTTTCGCTATACTTGCAGGGCAAGCAAAGGAATAACACGGTTCCTAGTGAGACTAGTTCAATGACTGTGACACTCTTCAAAATATTCAACATTGTGAGCTTCATCTTAGAATAAGACCAAACAGAGTCTGCATGTTTTCACGTTGTTTAGCAATACTAATTTTGAAGAGAGCCTAACATTTCAGTCTTATCTAGCCTTAACCTGCTCACTTGAAATTGTTTAATTACGTCTTAAAACTACTTATATTTAATACTTGATAATTTTCATCCCCAATTCACAAGCAGAGAAGGTTCTTAAGGTAATTTGTGAGTTGTCAGAACTGCAGCTCCTACTGGAGACAATCACAGTGTGAGCTGCTATGCCATGGAAGATGCTTTCAAATGCAGAAACTGATGTGAGGTTGTAACAATTCACCATCAGACCAACAATAAAATAAGTAAGAGAAGTCTGATGGAAAGGCCACAGGTTTCTTGCTTCTGGTGGCCAAGATTACAGTAAGAACATGCAAGGAATGGAGAAATTCCCTAAGCTTACTGAAGCAATACTCCACTGCATGCCAACTACTCTGAAAGTAACTAAGAGGTTTAAAGTTGACTCTAACTTCTTCTGGTATTGATGAGAATTGGAGTTCTCTATGCTTCCAGGCTGGAGCCTGGACCAAAATCATTTCTGTATTACATTTTTGGCTGGATCCTAGCTATAACAGATACAATATGCTAAATTGAACATATAAAATGGCTACTGAAAAGCTGCAAAATTTTTCCATCTTGGATGAGGTATGTGAAAAATAATTGTCATCATAAAACTGATCTTTCTATTTGCTTTCATTATTTAACATTATTTCTCCTAAACTAATCCGTTTCAAAGTTACATACCTGGCTGCTCTGGGATGTTCTCCTCTCAGAGTGAAATGGCCCAGCTTTTATTCTTCCAACCTCTAGTCTTACTGTACCTAAGGAACACTAAACAAACAGTTACTTATAACACATCTCTTCTGTCTACAAGACTAAAACCTACAATACTTAAATGACTTTCTAGAAAGTGGAAGAAGAAAAAAAACATGGACAGAAGCAAGAATGATGGACTAGCAACCCTGAGATAAGCACTTTGCTGAGAGAGTTCATGGTAGGACCAGAGACACACAAAGTACACCAAGACACTCAATACTGAGCAGGATACTTTTTTTATACTGGATTAGCCAGTATTACAATGCAGACAGGAAAATTATACAAGAAGACTAATTCTATTACACTGCACTTAATAAGGAGTAGCTTCTGAATTGCAATGTCAACATACAATTTTCACAATAAAAACTAAAACTAGTGTAACACCTCAAAGTCTTAATCATCATTTCTCTTTACATGATTCAGTACATGGTAATTGAAGTGGAAGTTACTCAACTCACTCAAACTTTTGAAATTATCTGTTACTTTGGATAGACACCAACATAACTAAAGAAATTTTGGGCAGAAAATTTCCTGAACGTCTATAGTTTAAGTGAACTTTCTGCATGTGACTCCCAGCAATAAGCTGGGTGATATGGATTGATTACACATTGGAAAGTCCTTTCACTACCCTTTAAGATTTTAACTACACTATTGAGTCCACATAAAATGCATGTCTCAGGAGAAAATTCACCCTGCAATTAAATATTTAAAAATCAAGACATTATTTTGAAAAAACAGAGAAGTTATTATCACAAACAAGACTAAGAAAATCAGACTTTCAACATAATACAAGTAGTGTCAAAAGAAGACATCGATCTACAACGTAATAATACAGAAATATTTGTTTTGTTTCTATTTTTTTTCTTTCACTGGGAAGTTGTCAGTGTAAACTTCTGCATTCAAAGAACTTAATAATATATGAGGTTGCCTTTATTTATCATGTTTTAACTTTATTATCCTAAGAGAGATTCATGCATTTGTCAGAAAAATTCACAGTAATAGGCCAATATATCAAAACCAACCAGACATATCCATTCAAACAAGGTTTCAATACCTCATATTTGTTGCTATTCTCTTGGGGGTGACACTAAAAAAGATTTATTGCTTAATTGCCCTTTATTTCATAAATAATGTTGACTTCTCTATGTCCTGGAAAAGACTTGATCAAAGCTCAGACAAAACCATTCTTCTTTGTTTGTATGAATTTAGTCATATTAATCCATATGGACAACTCTTATTCTAAGTGGAAAATTGAGGAAATACGTACCTAAAATTACCACATCCTCACAAATATGCAAACCCACAAATGAGATTTTAAAATGATAACGTGTGAAAATAGGAGGTAATACTTTCCAACGGAACTTGTGAATAAATCAATTCCCATTTAGTTTTACTACACCTTTCTCCCTCCCTAAATTCTTCCATTTGAAAGGTCCATTAAGTCTAGTGAGGGGAAAAGCTGACAGTCTTTTCATATACTTTAAGGGATACTTCAAAAGAAACCCTGCAAGAACAGGCAAAATTCTCAGACCGATGACACAGTCTATTAGTCTCATTTTACTTAAAGTACACTGGAATTTTCCAAAGATTATAAAATAATTTTCTAGCAAATTACATTGTAGGCAGTTCAAGCCAATTCACTCCTAGACCCTACTCTCATGAATGAGAACTGAATGGATACCTGAACAGGAAGTGGTGACTGACTACATGAGAGTAACCAAGCTTTATTCCACTCATACTATGTGAACAAAACAATTATTAACAATAATCTGTCTAAAGCATTTTAAAAGCCCATTTCTCAGGGCCATGAAAATTAATTACAAGTACTACTGAGCAATGATGAAGTACTTAAAAAACTTGAATTTACGAATGGTAAGTGGGAAAGAAGCATCTTCAGTAAGATACTCCCAAAATGCTTGTCAAAATGAAAGAAACTTCCCACATGAAACGGCATTTTTATTCAGGGAAGATGTAAATGTACAGCATATGAAGAAGAAAAGCTGTGTTCTTAAATAAAATTAAAAAACTATAATGTAAGAATGGAAAAGTACTATAACGAAAGAAGAGTGTACTAACAAGTTCACTGTCACAACACAGACTCTGTTCTGGCATTCTCACTAATGGGCATATGTCGAAAATACAGAAGTCCTCCTATCTCCAGCTTTCTGAGCACTGCTCCCCACCAGGACCCTTCCTCCCTAAAAAATCCAAAAGATCTGGAAAAATATTGCTTTGAATGTGAGTGTTAAGCAGCATGACCATGTGTCTATGTACCCAAGAGACAGCTATAATTAGCATCTGATAAATTTTTTTCCAGTGAAACAGTTTTCCACTGAAAATGCTGACTCAGTGAAATCCTTATCATGCGGCATGTCTCAAAACTCTGGACTGAAAAACAAGACAAGCTGGCTGACCAGCTGAACTTCCTGCCAGACTACAGGAAATACTGTATATCTGACTTCATTCTGATTTGGAAATAAGGGAAAGAAATCTGAAACAAAAAATTTATCAAGAACAGACTGGCTCCAAGAGCTGCAGGTAGTTGCTTCAGTCAACTCTGAGAAAGCAGTTTCTTATACCAAATGCTCGGTCACTGAAAAATGCATTGTCGTATGTGGGAAACGGAGTTACAGAAAGCTTGCAAGTGCTGACAGAGAACACAAGCAGCATTGTGCTTGAAGAGATAGAGTTAGATACATGTTTCGATTTGAGACCTTGGTGAAGACTGCCTGAGTTAGAACAGTGAGCTTTTGCAGCTTAAAGCAAAAATGTAGTTTTACAGTTTCAAGAGAAATATACTTTATAGAAGTAAAAATATATTCTTAGTAAGTAGAAAACATATTTTATATAAGAGAGTTATGTTAAGTAAGAAAATAAAGAATTCTAAGTTTAACAGTAGACTTCAGAGCTTATTAGAAAGTAACAGTGTAAGTCTTAATAGCAATAAGGTGATTGGTTAAAAAGTTACGCATTGCGGCAAAATCATGCAGAGCGATAATTGGTGCAAATATGTCAAGATGTTTCATAGCATTTGCTTATTGGTCTAAAAAGGTATATAAGATCTTGTAATAAGAAAGTACTACTACTTTTTACTTTTACTACCTCTTCCACTTGCGGCTGCTGCTGCTGGTGTATCTGCACCTGCTGCAGCTGCCGCCGTTGCTGCTAATACTACTATTGCTACTGTAACAGTTGCTGCTTTTGATATTAGAGATGCTGTTCACAGCATCTCTCTCGTCTCACCCTTCTAATAAAATGAGACTGATTCTACAATAAATCATCACTGTGACGTCTCTTCATGTTCCCAACCATGCCAAGTCCCGACAGTAGTATTTAATGGATGTAAGGTGGCACATGACATATTTAATAAAAAAAAAGATTAACCTCTCCTAGCAGGCAGGTTACTCAGAGTCCCATCCAACCTGGCCTTAAACAGTTTCAGGGATGGGGCATCCATACCTTCTCTGGGTAACCTATTCCAGTGCTTCACCACCCTCACATTAAAGAATCTCTGCCTAACAACTAATCTAAACTTACTCTTTTTTAAAATCATTCCCTCTTGTCCTATCACTACAGGCCCTTGTAAACAAACTACGAAAGTAGTCACTTTTGGCACAACTACTCTGCTGAATTCTCCATCATTTAACGTCAGTTCTGCATATCTTTCTGAAAATGTGAGACAGTTAACCAGTTACCAGTTTGTTCGATAAAATACAGTGTTAAGTTTTTGGTTGTTTTAGGTAATGGTATTCTATAAAGGTCTACTACAAGCCCTGTAAACGTATGGCTTTCTGCACCACCACTACGCCTAGTTTTATCAGGTAAAGTATCAAAATCTGAATTCTCTAGATTTCAGGTAGCTTAGATTTGGATCCACAACTCCTCTCACTGACATTAACAGTCTGATCTCAGTCTGAATAAAGTTAAAAACTTTCAAAAAATCTGGATCTCAATTTTTCACTCTTACCCATCTTCTCTTTTCCCAATACCTTTAGCAAAGCTGCAACAGCCTCCTGGTTAGCATTTCGGACATCTTCTCCATTCACTGTCAATATCTGATCTCCTTGCATCAATCTCCCATCTGTATCTGCTATTCCTCCTTTGACGATGTCTGACACAAACACACCTGTGTCATTTCTGCAAATACACACATGAATTTTACATTACAGTATTGTTTGACAGTCATGATTTTGGCTTCCTATTGGCAACACAATAAACATTGTCTCATTTTTCTGTTAAGTAACACTGTCTTAGTTCCTGTAGGAAAGGCTGGTTAGCCTAGGCACAAAAATAAGATGTATGGCCATTAAGCCCACAGGATCTGAGCACCAGACCACAAAAAAAATATGATAAGGAAGTTCAAGACACTGAATCTCCAGGTACATTACATACCTTTTCCCAACAATACTCAGCCCAAGGCCTTTACCAGGCTTCTTCTGGAGCTCTATATTCAGCACATCATACATGTCTTCCTCCTTGTACTGAGCTTCATCTCTGTACACAGTCAGACGAACTTTTTGGGGAGTCTGTCGGAGGACATTAATGGCTTCATCATGCGTGGCATTCCGGAGGTCAATTCCGTTCACCTGCAATGAAAGCGTAAAATGGTAAATTGTGCACCACCTTCCAGCAGACAAACACAACATGGCCTAACTACCAATGAAAACAAAAGCAACCAAAGAAATCAACACACCTCTAGTATCTGATCACCAGCCCACAGTCTTCCATCTTTAGATGCTGCTCCTTCTTCATATACTTCGTGGATAATGATTGCTCCCTGTCAACAACAAAACCAACAAAATTGCATGTTGAAAGAACAGGCGTCATTTTGAACCAAAAGCAACTGAAAATTGCTACTATAATTCATCAGTGACAAGTCAGATGGAAAGGAAGTCACATGCATGACAAACAAAATACCAAAATATTTAAGAAGCTCATTTACACTTTTAATTTTAGAAAGGGCTTTTTCCTATTTTTGTTTCTTTTGCATCGTTTGATAAATGCTATAGAAACAAACGACAAAAAAATCTCTTCTATCAGACTTAAATTTCATTACTGTCATTTCACTTGAGTGACACACATATTTTTCCAACACACCAGCAAAGTGTCTGCTCCTCCAACAATGCTCAGACCAAGACCAGTCCGCCCCTTGGAGATATCAATGGTTGTTTCACATCCAGGAATGATGGGACAAGTAGCTGGGTCGGAGGTTAACACGGCTGGAGTTGAAGACCTGCTTGTGTCTAAAACAACAAAGAAACATCCTGGTTACAGTAACAGGGTTCGTATTAGAAAAGTGACTTTAAAAGAGCCTTTTTCAGAGTTCACTGACAGCTGTACAGCAATAGCTGAACAGCTGATCCACAGAAAATGATGCTGCCAATTCTCCCTCCTCCTCAGACAAGTACTATCCTGTAGTTTTATTTGCAGGTGTCCTGTTTTTATGCGATCAGGTACGTGGATTATAGTCTGGACAGGCAAAGAAGATATTGTACACAACATATTCTACTTAGGATAGAATTTAGTTTAAACATCTGTATGATGTGTGCATCACCTGAGTTATTATTAACTTAGAAGTGTGTAGCTTAACCAATAACCATCATCCATCAGAAACATCTTGACTCTCCACTCTGAAGGAGAAGAGTCAAACATGGCTACTCATAAATGGCAAGACAGTCTCAACTATTGCCTTTTTCTACAAAAAATGACATGACTTTTCTCCCTCATTTAAAGGAATGCCTTTCACTTAGTTCTAGACAACAATGACAGAGGCACCTCCTGCATGTTTGAGATGGAGGAGAAAATCCTTTCACCCTCCTGCCTCTACAACAGGAGGGCAAGAGGTAGGTCTTCAGTATGGTGGCACAATGCTTTATTTATATGAATATGTAATCTGGAAATATTAGAAAGTGCAAAAGACAGTGGAGTGCATGCAAAAATGGAAAACTTAGAAGCTGGGTCTTTGTTTTTATGTTACAACCCCAGTGAAGACAAACACACAAGAAAAACATTACTTTTAACTGCTTCTGGTTCTGGTGAGCTGGAAGGGGGGACAGATGCTGGTGGTTGCATATTCCTTTTCTCTGCTGGGATAGTGCTGGAAGAGGCTGGTGCTGTAGTCGGGTTATCTGTCTCTCCTGGGTTGATTGTAAGCCTCACTACAGATTTGGATGTCTTCAGGAGACTAATAAACTGAATGATAAAGACAAAAGCCTATAAAAAGTGTAACTGGATTGTTCAGTTGCAAACCAAAAATAAAGCAGAATAACAGTTCCACAAACTGGAGCTACTAGTCACAATCCCACAGGTTTTCTCTTAAGTAACAGAGACAAATATTGATGTTTTTTCTAAAAGACTTTTTTCCATGAAACTTTGCCAAACTATACCAGATGAGAATGCTGCAGTCTTCCAGTGGCTTCTCTAGACAAAATACTATATTTATAGCAATTATTAGAAAAACAAAAGTATTGCCTTTTAATGCTGGGAGGAGCCCAATTCTGATTTCACAGAAGTCAATGCCAAAATATCTACTGAACTAAAGAAATGCGCTACTGTCATTCCGGAAGAAAAACCTGCAAGTATTACCTATTAACAACGGAAGGGAGAGAAGGACACCAGTGTAACGTAAAATCTAGTTCGAAGAGATACTGAAAACCCTTCAAAATCAATTGCCATCTTACAGAAAAGACACCAAATCCTCTTGAGACATTACATTTCCGTAAAGCAATTTTCAGAAATTACTTACTCAATCTTTGTTCTTACAAAGCTTACCTACCCCTACCTCCTTACAGGCAACTTCACTATCTCTTACTTATTTACTGCCTCAGAGATAGCAGTACATCAAAGAGTAAGATTGATGCTCTCCTAATTGCCCTTTAATAAACAGAAAGTAATTTACTCATGCCTAAAGAATCACGTTTCTTGGTAGCAAGGCAGGTGCTAGAAAAAAGGCCTCCTTGATTTACTACAGAACCCAAATTAAGTTGCAGAGCTAGAAGCTAGAAATAAATCTTGTTATTTAGGAATGGAGATACTTTTCTCCAAAGGGTTGAAATACTATGCTTAGAATACAATGAGGCTGTTACTACAGACAGTTCCCATGGATAAGCAGTTTATGACTTGATTTACCACTGATACAACTCACTCATGTAAATTTACGCATATTAGTTTTACTGGTTCTAATACTTTAAAGTGGACTAACTATGCAGAGTCATAATTGAGCAATAGCTCATGGCTTTTATCGTGCCACTAAGTGTCTCTCAGTCATCAGGTCTAACCACAGGGAAAATATAATCCCATTCAAAGCAGAGATAGGAGGATTCATGTAGTGCATTAATACAAAATAACAGTTGAGCTATAAATACAGGATTTAGCTTATCTTGCCGTATTTTCCTTATCCAGACAGTGCCTGCAGATCTTTGGTTTTTCAGCCGGCTTTGAAAATGAAGTAAGAGTATAGTCATGACAACCTCACTACTTTGAGACACAATCATCTCCTACATTAAGCAGTGTGCTTTCTGCAACATTCCTGACACTTCAGAAGCACCTTTTCTACAGGATATCCCACAACAATTTCATCATCCACTGCCAGAATCACATCTCCAACTTTGATACGTCCATCCTGGAAAAACATAAAATAAAAAATATGAACTATGGATGCTACTCCAAAAAAACATTCTTCATTCCCTAATCAGATTTTAAATGTTCTCACACCTTCGCAGCTGCACCATGATCTGTTAAGCTTTTAATAACTACTCCATTAGTTGTGTCTTCTTCACTAATGGCAATTCCAAAGCCTCCTTGATCCTGGGGCAAACAGAAAAATGCAAACGGTTAAGTATTGTGATATCAAAATGTTAGAATACATTCACTAAAGACTAGTGAAGCCTGCTGACTTATCACATTTGGGGTTTCACAATGCACCATTATTTTTGTTTTAAACTACTTCTGGAATAGATTCTGCCAACCTAAAAACAGTACACTGACTACCAAGATAAATCTGAAACACTTCTAAATTCAAACCCACCCCTTTGAAACTTAAAACGTACACTGTGATTCAGTTATTACTTTAAACAATTAGGGCATTGATTTTACCTGAGGAACCATCAGTAGATGCTTATCAAAAGTTCTGCAAATAGAACAAGAGAATACTCCTTCCAGAGACACAAAGCAATCGGCAAATCAAAAACAACCCTGTGAGGAAAAATTTGGGGTCCATTCCCAAACAGGAAGAGAAGATCGCTAGAAATCTCTTCTCTGACTTCTTGTAACTAAGAGACAGTTCGTTTGCCGAAAGAGGGACCGCATTACAAAACTGAATGGCTACCGAATAAAAATGTGACGGTTGTAAATTCAGTACATACCTTAGGAAGTTCCACATACTGAATGCTTTTACACGAACTCAAGTCAGAAAATGCTCTCGGGTTTGCAACACTGATACCAACCTAAGTGAAAAAGAAAATGCAACTGTAAGCGACTATACACAACATTTTGCATCACAACAAAGTCGTGCACAAACATTTAAAGTGAATCTGCTCATTTTCTAGTTTCACTTAAACTTCTAAAACCCTATTGATGGGAATGTTAGACTTACTTCATAGTATAGAATATAAAATGAAACAGAATCGATCATAGTTGTACTAAATTTAGCAACTTTATGAAAATCTCACTTGTTCTATTGGGTTTCTTTTTCTTTTACTGTATTTCCTAAGCAGACAGGGTCCTCCTCTACCCAGAACAATGTTAGTATTTTGGTCATTTAAGAAAAACAAGTATTTACCTCTTGATGTTGAAGTGTGCCTGAAGTACACTGTGAAGCCTCTACTGACTTTGCAGGGCAAACAGCCATCTGATTCACTGCATCTTTGTTTCTGCAATATATTCAGTTAAAGAATGTAGTAAGAAGATAATAGTACCACCCCATGTTTCTTAGGACAAGTTTAAGTCTGGTTCTTAATTTCTGGCACTCACTATACAAATATCAAAACAGAAAACTCCACGACATATCTAACAATTAGTGAGATTGTGTTCAAAAGCACATCTATGTTACCAACATTAAAAATAACAAACACTACATGAAACTCAAGCACATTAAAAACTAAATCTTTTCAGCCAAACCTTTAACCAGAACTTACCTGATAAAGATTACTTTTACTTTAGATGGTGCACATTTGATTATTGAGGAAGCATTCTGGTGAGTCCTTCCATAAAGGACTTGACCATTTATCTAGATAAGGAAAGGTAGCAATTATTTATCGAAATATTTTAATTCGTTATACTTAAACTAATTTTTAAGCCTTAAAAAAATCCAAATCACTGGCTAAACAGCAACTGTATAAAAATAAGAGAGTTATGTTATGTGCCGCTTTCACTCCCTTCTTCCAGTAAAAATACTCACTATAGTTTGACTTCAGAATAACACCGTCACAGTGCTAAAAATGTCATTCTCTCAGTTATATTGGGTTGACTTGGCACATCATCCATTTTCACTTGCCATTGATCACTTCATGACTGATGAAGTGATTAAGCAGGGCCATGGGAAATTCTAACCATAACAAATAAATGAATTGCTTATATCCTGCAATGAGATTGCTATTATTTATTGAATCTCAGGCACTTTGAATCCCTGAGCCAGGCACTTTATTTACAGAAGTCTGAACACTGGCACATTCAGCAGAGTTTTAAACTAGATTTGATGAGAAAGAGGGAAGGCGATGTACTTCCGTGTGTCAGCAAGGAAGCAGGAAACACCAACACTTCAGGAAGCAGCAGGGAAACAACTGCAAATTGTGTCCCAAATGAACTAAGGAGTGTTCTTTGCAAAAGGTGAAGAGGTTGAATAGCCTGTGTGCCTCTACACTAATATGGCAGCATGGGTAACAAGCAAGAGGAACTGGAAACCAGTTCCTCAATTGCACCAGAATGGTGCAATTCAAAGCCTATAATCTAGGTGCTCTCATAGAAATTTGGTGGGATGAATCACACCACTGGAACACTCCAATCACGGGCTACAATGTTCTCAGAAAAGAAAGGCTGGGAACGAGAGGCAGACATGTTGTGCTCCATGTTAAGGAATTGATAGATTGTGAAGAGCTGTCTCAGAAACAGCCACAAACAGCTCAAGAGCCTGTGGGTAAATATGAAGGACGGCATCAGCAAGGGACACTTTGTGGCTGGGGTCCACCACAGGCTACCTGATCACGGTGAGCCTGTTGACTTCTTGCTTCAGATACAGAAATCATCACGCTCATAGGCTCTCATCCTGATGGGGGATTTCAACCACCTGCATGTCTGCTGGGAAAGTGGTACAGCTGACTGCAAGCAAACCAGGAGACTCCTGGAGTGCATGAGAACAACTTCCTGGTCCAGGTAGTGGACAGACCAACCAGAGAAGCAGTGTTACTGGACCCAGTGCTCACCAGCGTGGATGAGCTCATTAAAGAGATTAAAACTGGAGGCAGTCTCAGCTGTAGAGACCATGCACTGGTTAAATAACTGTTCTCAAGGATTACAGGATTGAGAAAGAGCAGAGTCAGAACTGACCCTGATCTTTAGAATAATGAACCTCCAGCTGTTTCAAGAACTAGTGGATGAGATTCCCTCAGAAACTGTCCTTAGGGACAGAGGACCTCACCAGAGCTGGAAGCTTTTTAAGGATACTTCATCCCCATGTGTAAGAAATCAAGCAAGGCAACCTGGAAACCAGCATGGCTGAACAAGGATCTGCTCCTCAAAACTGAGGAGTGAGAAAGAAATGCACAGCCAGTGGAACGAGGGACAGATGATCTGGGAAGAGTACACGGATATGGCTGGGATATGTGTAGAGAGGGGTTTAGGAAACCTAAGGCACAGATGAAAGGGGCTTTGGCAAGGGATAAGAAAAGTTATCAGAAGGGATTCTATAAGGGGTCAGAAAAGTAAGGCCAAGGAGAGTGTACCTCCCTGAAAAACAAGAAGGGCCAGCTGGTGGCAATGGAGATGGAGAAGGGCAAGGAACTCTGAAGTTCTTCACTTCAGTCTTCAATGACAGTTTGGCTTCCCACATCTCTCAAGTTACTGAACCTCTAGGTGGGGGTTGGGGGAAGCAAAGTCTCTCCCACTGTAAGCAAAAAGCAAGTTTGAGACCACTTGATGAAACTGAATAGGCACAAGTCAATGGAGCTGGATGATCTGGAATCCAGGTTCCTGAGGGAACTGGGTGATGTAGTTGCCAAGGCACTCTCCACCCTACTTAAGAAGTCATGGAAGTCAGGTAAAGTCCCCAGTGACTAGAAAAAATAAAAAATCACTCTCATTTCTTAAAAGTGGAGAAAGGAAGACCTAGGCAACCACAGACCATTGAGCCCCATCTCTGTACCTGGGAACATCATGGAGCGGATTCTAATGGAAGCATGGAAGCACATAAAAGACAAGGAGGTGATCTGAGACAGCCAGCACAGCTTCACAAAGGGTAAAATATGCCTGCCCAATCTAGTGTCCCTCTCTGACAGAGCAGCAGCAATGGCTGGCAAGGGAAGACCAACCAATGTCATCTATTTAGGCCTCTTTTAAGGCCTTCGACGAAGTCCCACACAATGGGACTTATTTTCAAATTAGAGAGAGACAGATTTGAAGGGTGGACGATTTGGCGGATAAGGAACTGGCTGGATGGAGGCAGCCATAGAGTTACAGTCAATGGCTCTGTGTCCAGGTGGAAGCTGGTGACAAGTCTGTCCCGGGACCAGGGCTCTTTAGTATCTTTAACAATGAAACAGATGAAGGGATTGAGTGCACCCTCAGCAGATTTGCAGATGACATGAAGATGAGTGGTGTAGCTGACACAACGTAAGATGGGATGCCATCTGGAGGGACCTGGATACACTTGTCAAACAGGCCCGCAGGAATCTCATGAGATGCAACAAATCCAATTATAAGGTCCTGCACCTGGGCTGGGGCAATCCAAGACAAGAGTACAGACGGGGAATAGAAGTCATTGAGAGCAGCCCTGTAGAGAAGGACTTCGGGATTCTTCCAAATGAAAATCTGGACATGAGCCAANGAAGATGAGTGGTGTAGCTGACACAACGTAAGATGGGATGCCATCTGGAGGGACCTGGATACACTTGTCAAACAGGCCCGCAGGAATCTCATGAGATGCAACAAATCCAATTATAAGGTCCTGCACCTGGGCTGGGGCAATCCAAGACAAGAGTACAGACGGGGAATAGAAGTCATTGAGAGCAGCCCTGTAGAGAAGGACTTCGGGATTCTTCCAAATGAAAATCTGGACATGAGCCAACACTGTAGACTTACAGCCCAGAAGGCCAATGACATCCTGGGCTGCATCCAAAGATGTGTGNCACTGCAATATTCCAGACTCTAAAGGGGGCTTACAAAAAAGAGGAAGGGTAACTTTTTACGTGGTCAATATGAATATGACAAGAGGCAATGATTTTAAACNAACCACATGAGACTCTGCCTCAAGTACTGCATCTAGTTATGGAGCTCTCAGCACAAGAAAGATGTGGGTCTGTCACAGCAGCTCCACAGGAGGGCCATGAATATGACCAGAGGGCTGGAGCACCTCTCCCGTGAAGACAGGCTGAGAGAGTTGCGGTTGCTTAGCCTGGAGAAGAGAAAGCTCTGGGGACACCTCACTGCAATATTCCAGACTCTAAAGGGGGCTTACAAAAAAGAGGAAGGGTAACTTTTTACGTGGTCAATATGAATATGACAAGAGGCAATGATTTTAAACTGAAAGAGGAAAGTTTTAGATTAGATGTCATGAAAAAACTCTTTATCCAGAGGATAGTGAGGCACTGGAACAGGTTGCCCAGAGAAGCTGTGGATGGTCCATCTCTGGAAGTGTTCAAGGCCACACTGAACGGGACCTGAGCAACTTGATCTAGTGGTTGGCAACCCAGCCCATTGAGGGAGGCTTGGAAGTAGATGATTCTTAAGGTCCCTTCCAATCCAAGCCATTCTATGATTCCACACTTACTATCGGAACATGTGACCTGGCAATCTTTTTTCCATCTGGCAGAGCAGACTCACTATAACACCTTGAAGCACCTACGCTTCAGATAGGAGAGGAGCTATCAGTGTGAATTTGCAGACTAAGGCCATTATTTCTTGCATTTTATTAGTTGTATTTTTTCTTGAAAATGGAAAACCACGGTGCTGAAGTTCACTCAAGAAAAGAGAAATGATTGAAAAAGGACAATTTGGACCTACACAAAGGGAAAGTAATACAATGCACACAGGTAGCACCAACAGAAGCAGAGATACAGCAGTGAGCAACAGATGCCAGACACTGTACTGAGGGCTGAGTTTAACAGCAACCACCTCCTATGCAGGGTGTGTCCACCAGGCATGTCACAGGGATCCTGAGCCCTGTCATTTACACTGGAGTTGACAATCCAAATGCAGCACTCTGTGCAGTGCTGGCCACAGGCTGCCAAGTGGGCGGATGGGACACGGCCCTCAATAGCTGACGGACAGCTACTTGGGAATATAGGGAGTAAACTCAGATGTCTCCCCTCAGAAGAGGTTGAGGCAATTTCTTAGCATTAGTCTGCAAGTTTACAGTGTGGACAGTAAGCAAGAAATCACAGGACAGCAGATTCAGACAGATGTGTTTCAACGTGTTTTCAGAATATTCCACCTCTTCAACATCAGGATTTTAAGCAGAGATGTTTCAAGAGAACTGTCTCACAACACTAGCGTCAGCAACAAAGTTCTCTCCTTGAGAATTGGACCACAGTGCCACAAACCCCTTAATTTCTTTCCTAGTCTGCAACTTCCAGCCTATATAATTTACTCTCTCAATGTCTCAAGCTTTGTTCAGATTCACCATTCCCTCTCTGAACCATTTCCTCAGTACATCCTCAAACACCTCCACATATAGCTTTGAAGTTACACAAAGCATTTCTGTGAGGGTAACGTTACCTACTGCTATCAGAAAAAATGGGAAAAGCTATAGTAGGGAATACATCTGCAAGTATCATCAACTGGGCTGTGGGAATATAGAAATATAGCTTATGCTCACATATGTCCTGGAAACGTTATTTGCATGTTTAGTGGTTCGGTCACTCTACTCCACTATAAAACAGCATCCAAACACGTCATGAGTTAGAAGTCCACAATAAAAATAGATCTGTTCCTGTTTCCCCAATTTAATTTCCACATTCTGTGTTACACAACACAAAAATATTCTGCTATTATCACACTTCTAGTAAACAGAGAAGTAATTAGAATGTCTGGAGTACTCCAGAGATGGATGGACTGGAGGACTTCAATATTTTTCATGGTCTGCAATTCTCTGCCATTTCAAACATCTCCATAACTCAGAAAATGCTGCTGTCCCGCATTTTTATCCAACGCACCTTCATTCAGAACCACAGAATCTTCTGAGTTGGAAGGCACCCACAAGGATCATCGAGTCCAAATCGTGAATGGTGCATAAAGGGATCTAACCCAAAATTTGGTGTTATTAGTGCCAAGCTCTCCTATAACCAGGAAAAAAAACCTGCTACAACTATCTGGCATATGTCAGAAGGAAAATCTGATAGCGTAGAGATATGAACTTGGATAAATTTGGGATTTCAAAGTCCACTGAAAAACATATCTATTGCAGCAAGAATCTGGTATTTGAAGTCAGTACATTTGAGTTTCAGTATAAATCGCAAAAACTCACCTCTAGCAGCTCATCTGCAATCTGTAACCTGCCATCTTTTCCAGCTGCTCCATTTGGATCAATTCCCACTATAAAGACACTCATCCTGGATCGGTCTTTGTTACCAGCAAGACTAAGTCCCAGACCTGTCTTTCCTTTTTCCAGCTCAATCATGTGTAGCTCCCCTGGTAGATTTCCATAGCGCTGCATCATCTTTTCTAAATGTAAAAGTGTGGGCAGCAGAGGTTGGATTTACATTAGAAAGTTTCACAAGTCACCCAGAGAGTCAAGATCAGTGCTCAGTGGGCAGTCTGTGACAGAAGAAGCCCACAATGGATGATGAAATTTTCAGTGTAAACCACACCTTCTTTTAAGCTAAGCCTTAGGTGATTTATAATAATATTTCTAGCTTTTTGTTTTCCTAATAACTTCAGAAAATATTGTAACTTTTCTTAAAAGAAAAATTTCATACACACAAGAAGTAATCTCTCCAGTAACAACTTCAGGTAACAGAAACTATCATATTGATCACTGCCATCAGTTACCTGAAGTACAATGAAATTCTTCAAGTAGTCCTACATTGAATTTGGACCATAAAGGAAAAACAAGATTGCAGTGCAATGAAGAAGAAGAAATGAGTTTTATATTTTACCATGTGCATCTGACCAAGCACAACTAAAACAGCAACCCTTAACACCCAAACCATGATGCACATGAGAAAGAAGCAGTTCAAACTGGATGCCTCCACACCTGTGTCTTATACAGCTCAATTTTAATACTNTGGAAGGCACCCACAAGGATCATCGAGTCCAAATCGTGAATGGTGCATAAAGGGATCTAACCCAAAATTTGGTGTTATTAGTGCCAAGCTCTCCTATAACCAGGAAAAAAAACCTGCTACAACTATCTGGCATATGTCAGAAGGAAAATCTGATAGCGTAGAGATATGAACTTGGATAAATTTGGGATTTCAAAGTCCACTGAAAAACATATCTATTGCAGCAAGAATCTGGTATTTGAAGTCAGTACATTTGAGTTTCAGTATAAATCGCAAAAACTCACCTCTAGCAGCTCATCTGCAATCTGTAACCTGCCATCTTTTCCAGCTGCTCCATTTGGATCAATTCCCACTATAAAGACACTCATCCTGGATCGGTCTTTGTTACCAGCAAGACTAAGTCCCAGACCTGTCTTTCCTTTTTCCAGCTCAATCATGTGTAGCTCCCCTGGTAGATTTCCATAGCGCTGCATCATCTTTTCTAAATGTAAAAGTGTGGGCAGCAGAGGTTGGATTTACATTAGAAAGTTTCACAAGTCACCCAGAGAGTCAAGATCAGTGCTCAGTGGGCAGTCTGTGACAGAAGAAGCCCACAATGGATGATGAAATTTTCAGTGTAAACCACACCTTCTTTTAAGCTAAGCCTTAGGTGATTTATAATAATATTTCTAGCTTTTTGTTTTCCTAATAACTTCAGAAAATATTGTAACTTTTCTTAAAAGAAAAATTTCATACACACAAGAAGTAATCTCTCCAGTAACAACTTCAGGTAACAGAAACTATCATATTGATCACTGCCATCAGTTACCTGAAGTACAATGAAATTCTTCAAGTAGTCCTACATTGAATTTGGACCATAAAGGAAAAACAAGATTGCAGTGCAATGAAGAAGAAGAAATGAGTTTTATATTTTACCATGTGCATCTGACCAAGCACAACTAAAACAGCAACCCTTAACACCCAAACCATGATGCACATGAGAAAGAAGCAGTTCAAACTGGATGCCTCCACACCTGTGTCTTATACAGCTCAATTTTAATACTGTGTATTTCAAATATTATCACACAGGAAAAACTTACTCCAGCTGTAACCAAACTCATCCTCCTTCTCCACATCTTCTGGGACTCTGATAGAAGATGACTGTGCAACATCACAGCTCATTCCTGAAAATGCTGAAGGAGGGGGCAGAGGCAAGTTACAAAGCGAAGTCTTTTCTGGTTCTACATCGGACTGACCAAATGCCTGTGGAGAATAAGAAAAATGCAGTGGCTAAGAAGATGCAGACTCTCTGAAGGGCAAACTAGTATACAAAAATGTCAAAATGGCAATGACTATAGCTTCAAAGTTTCAATACCAAGCAGCTGAAATTCTAAATTAATAACAGCGCACAGAAAGGCGGAAAGAGATCAAAGACAGAAACACACACCAGGCAAGGTAAGAGAAAACATCACTCCAAAATGTATCTGGAAGCAAACAACTCACAGTACAGGCCCAATTCAGTAAAGTTTTATGTGCCACTTTATATTTCAGAAAAAGCCTCTTATGAAGACTCAAGTGCTTTTGTTTTAATGCCAGATTTGTAAAAGACTTATAACCAATTTTATTTTAAAAGTTATCACATATAATCCCCTCCCACCATATGCTTTGGAAGCCAAATACGAGGAAAGAGAAAGGAAACAAAAAACTGGGTACTTTCAAAAATACCTACAGGAAAAAAAAAATAACTGGCATATTAACTGAAAGGACAGTTAAAAACCAAAATTAAACAGATGATAACTGAAGAAATCCATAGTGACTGGACTTTTTCAGTCTCATTTACTAGTTTCCTATAAGCTGCATGGAGGAGATCAAACAAAGGAGGACAAAGATTAAATCACAAGAGATAAATACGTTTGGTCTTGATGTGCTCTATTCATATTCACAAAGAGTTAAGAGGTATAAACATATAACTATTGCAATATAATGGTTAAATGCTCAAATCCACAGTCTTGTAACTGTTTCCTTGAGGAATATGGACCCTGATCAGGGATTTCACTATGTGATATTTTTATAATTTTGCCTTCTTTAGGGTAAACAGGTAAGCGAGAAACTTCTGTCTGAATGTCATCATTCCAAAGCTTATGCACGCCCAATACTTGATACTTGGCAGATCAGCACCCGAAGTAAACAACAAGAATTTCAAATGAAAAACAAGTCTTTTCCCAACTCTCAAATTTTCAGGTATATTGCCTTAGATTCATAACCCTGTTCTCATCCTTTCAGTTCTCACTACTTCCATCAGCAAATTTGAACACAGTCTCTGAGATGGTGTCCTTAGGTGCCAAAATCTCTTCATCAGAGGCAACAGTGAAATGAATAACAACGTACACCTTGGAAGACTTTATCAGCTTTAAAATTGAAGGTGTTGAGAAACCTAGGAAGTTACCAATTCAGTAATTTTGAAATTTAAGAAAGGTCCCACGTCTAAACAAAAATTACTCATCTTCACTCTGTAACTCCAAAGATAGAAAGAAACTGCAAATGCCCTATTTCAGTTCCCTCATTCTGCTTCTGCTTGAAAAAGATTTTCTTTTCATTTAGGAACTTCTTCTAGGAACTTCACTAAGAAGTCACTAAATGTCAAAAGTGTGGGAAGTTTTAATGTGACACCCAAGCCAATAATTTTTATAAAGAATGCATGTAAGTGTTATATGACTTTTGGTATCATTAGTCACATTATGCCATGCTTCAAATCTGAGAAAATGTCATCTCCTAAGATGATACCTAACATCCCTAAACTGAAGCAACAAAATTCTAGCAAAGACATTGTTACCTACCAGAATCAGAGAAGAGCAGAAACACTACCTAGTAACCTTAAAAGTTATTTTTCATAATCAAAAATTCATACGTCCACCAAAAAGAAAATTTGGTGATAGACCTCCACATCAAAGAGGGGCAAAACAGAGAGTAGTTCTAGAAACACTCTTCTTTCAGAGCTCTTCCCAGAGTTTTATTAAAGCTGAATAATATCCTGAAAAAATGAAGAAATACAGTGTTGTGGTGGGTTGACCCTGGCTGGAGGCCAGGTGCCCACCAAAGCTGCTCTATCACTCCCTTCTTCTGCTGGATAGGGGAGAAAAAATATGACTAAAGTCACCCCATAGCCTCCCCAGCTACCATTATCTTGCAAGACAAATCGAATACAAATGTAAGACCAAACCAGATCAGCAAAACTCAGTCTCTATGTTTTAAAACCAAAATTAACATATTACTTTAGAGGTACTCTTTGTAAGTGACAGTGTCCAAGAACAGCAAAATTAAAGAAAACATGACCAAAAATAAAGGAACAAAATATTGGTGTCAAGGACCTCCGGGAGATCTGTAAGGTGTGGATGTACGGCTACATTCTGACAGATTAACACTTATTAACTGCAGCCACCATAATATGATTGACAAAAAAATGCATCCTTCTGTACCATTGTACACGTGTAACAACATAACATAACCTGAACGTTTCTGATGTTTAAGGAAATGCTGAAATGGAAGTGGAAGCAAGGCTCCTTTGTAGGAGGGTAAAAACCGTGCTACAAAGCCATTTGAGTGGAGGGGAACATGTCCTGCCCCCAAAACTCAGCCTGACACATTTGAACAGCCATAAGCAGAAGCCAGTCCCCACAGTTTACACACACATAAGACTTTTGCTCCCTGAATCAGGCAACGCACTAAAAACCTATAAGGCTTTAACTCATGAAATACTTTCAGTGTGCCACACCACAGTATTTCATTTAAAATGCAAAGCATCCAACAGCTGCTGAACCCATTCAACTACCATGGTCACTCTGATCAGAGCCAAGCAAATACTGAAAATGGCAGCAAGTCTGGAACTTGAAAAAATGAAGGCACAGACGGAGGAAGAAGCAGTACTCCAGAAGGCGTAACAGGCCATGTACAAACGTACAGCACACATACAGTAGGACCAATTGATGAGAATTAAGACAAACCTTGAATGGTGTGGGAGCAAAAGGGTTAGTTGGGGAACAACGGAAGGTAACCCTAATTGGATTCGATATCTCCTACAGTAACAGAAAACAGCAATCCACATGTTACAGCACCTTTGGCAATACACAGTACTATTAACCAGTAACTCATTTTCAATTACGGATTCATTTTATTAATTGCAGCGACTTTATTAACTCGATTTATAAATGGACAGAAGTTTTTAAGGGGTTACTGAGGACCCTGATTCATTGAAGTTTCTCACTGTACATGAACCTGAGTTCAGAAAAGGACAGAGATGACAGAAGGGCAGTCTTATATCAATGCTAAGAAAGGAATTATGCAGAAACTGCAGGATTATCAGGTCTTCTTTTAAAATACGTGCAATGTTTTTCATAAATACTTTTGAAAACATAGAAAACACAAGTCAGCATTTATGTTACATGTCTACTCTCTTTCCTCAGAACTGTAACAAACACAAAAAGAGATTTCAAAACACACATGCAATTACACACCACACATCATATCCTAAGTGTTTGTTGCACATTCGATATTTTTGACAACATGCAAAAACAGACAAAGGGCACAATCACTTCCGAGATGTAAAACCAGCTAGAAATTATTTTATTAAATTAAAAATGCATGCACATTAGGATTAAGCTTTTTCATTACTGTGTTAGAGGTAAACTCTGTTCCCATTGTGAACAACATGCAGTAAGTAAGCACCAGCCACAAAAAAAAAAAAAAAAATTAACTTTTTTTGTATTTCCAAAGACATCAGCATCCTATTCATGGTGCATTAAAAGAATTTTCAAGTAGCAGAGGGACAATATTTTCATGAAGCATCATAAAAAAAACCTGCCATGTTTTGGTTTTTTTTTATGCAAAAGTAAAAGAGAGATATCAAGGCTGGAAAGTCATAACCACCAAAAACGAAAAAGAAGCACATAACAAAACATCTTACACTGATGAGACAGTTACATTCGGTTGGTATTTTAACATATACCACAGGGACTGATCTTATAACTGAAAACCTACTCCTTTGGTAGCTCTGAATAGATCAGATTTAGTGGTTATGATTAATGGAGCTGACATTTTTTAACTTCTCCATAACTTTTCTCTGTATATGCATGTCTGTGTCTTTTAAATTCACTACACAGAATTCTCAAGCTCATCAGCATAGCATTTAACACAAACTGGTATAAAAGAATTTAAATGCAGAGAGACAGTAATGAGAAAGAAGCACACATAGGATGTTTGGTGAATGAAAAGATAGTGCGTCATCATCCAACCTTAGCAGTGTTGAACTGAGAAGAATCAGCAAATGGGTTAGTGCTGCTGAAGACAGCTGGCCTACAGAAAACACTGTTCTGTGGGAAAGGCAGTGAAGGGCTCTAAAAGGAAAGCATAATAGAAACTAAGCAAAAAAAAAAATTTAAACGAATCCTTTTCCCTCATGAAGCAAAATGTATTTATTTAGTTGTCTGGGCTAACCAAACAGGGTCCACATTTTGCACTTTGCAACAGATATGTGAAGTTGGGCAAAATTGTATTTGCCGTGTGTTTCTGGCAGCAGAGAGGAAAAGCACCAATCCTCACACCTGTTCTAGACCACAAAGTACAAGTGCAGAATTGCGCAGCATTTATGTGCTGTAATATTCATACAATTTTGTCCAAACATCTCAGTATATGGGACACTCTTACACATTAATTAATTTAAAAAACTGTGGATTTCTGGGCTAGGATGAACACAATTATCTGTAATAATGCAGTAGGTTTAGTTTTATTTCGAAAACCACAGATTCTCATAATTTCATTTAACTTCTGTGGTAACACACTCACTATTTATTTCACAGAAGTGAGGATTTAGTAATATCAGGCATCTCTCAGCAGATTTCATATCTAATAATAACTTCTACAGAAGACTTTGTATACGTGCATATGCATGTATAACTGCCTGAATTGATTGTTTATTGAAACTAAATACTCTGATCTTCCCCCAAAGCAAGGTACTTTCTCATTATTATTTAACAGAAAAGGACTTGACACATTTAGATCAATAAAAACATATAATTTGACCATTTCTATCCCTTATGCAGGTTTTGTACTGTATTCTGAGATCAGAATCTGCTTAATAAAGACAACATGGCTCTGATTTCAAATAGTATGTTGGAAATAAACTGTGTATACTTAGAAGTAATTTCTACACTATGTGTATCCATCTGGAAATTACCCAAAAGTCTTAGGGCTGTAAGTTTAACACTGCTGAAAAATAGTATGGACAGGAATGCAAAACAGGATCATTTATATCCAGAGTAATTTAATCCAAATATACGGTGCTGTTTAAAAAATTTCTTAATGCATTTGTTTTTTCAAATGCTCCTGAAAATAGTAAACACATCCCTAAACATTTATTTTCAAATACCATGTTGCAAAAAAGTAATGCAATTTGGTAAGACAACGTATGTGTTGGCTCTACTGTATCTTCAGCAGTGACAAAGTAATGCCATGAATGACCAAGGTGTCTTCACGGGCCAGTCACTCAAAGTCAACAGGCTGTTTCCCTAGGGTACAACAAGATTTTCTGTGCATGTGATTCACATTTGATTTTAAATTTTATAAAGACAAGTTTGTGAAAAGTAATTTGTTACTGTAATCATCCTATAACACTTTAACAATTACAATTCATCTGCAAAGAATTTTAAAATGTATCTTGTTGAAAATTTAGGCAATTAAAATAAGCATCACAAACATTTCATATATCAACAGTAAAATTCTAGTAAAACAGGAAACAAAAGATCAGCTACAGTCATTCAAAATCTTGCCTTTTTTATTTTGTCATGATGGTATAGATCCTAAAATACTAGCTCTAATACTAATCCATGCAACAGCATTGTATTAATATGGACTGATTACTGTGATAAAATATGGAGCATTTGAATTTGCCTGAACAGTTCAGCTTAGCATACTTTCTTGCACTGTCTAGGACAAGAAAAGCAAACACTAAAATAAAGGGAATTTTCTCTTTACCTGTTTTTTTTAAGTCAAATCAAAGCCTAAAATAATAGGATTTTTTCTGTTTTTTCCTTTTTTCAACTAACTTCTGTTCAAAATTTTATCAATGTGTCCAAGATGCTAAGTTACCAGAAACTAGGTACCATTTCATACAGCATAATGCTGTAACACTACTATGGGACCATAATCACAGTCACATATTGTTTCTTACTCAGAAATACACAGTGCGGTATCAGCATGAAACACAGATTCGACGGGTAACTCCTTATTAGCAAAACTATCACTAACTTTTCACAGGCCACTTGCATTATTTGGTCTGTTCTGGAGTACACACAGGGTCTCTTTAACTACTAAACCCGAATGAAAAAAATAAAAGGGAAGAAATGGACTCATTAGCTACATGTCACTTAAAACTGACTGCCTGGTTAAACACACAGTGGTACCATAATAATTATTGCTCGTGTGTGCAGGCAGCTAGCTATTTGGATGAATAGACATGAATGAAAGCAGTGGTCATAACATCTTATTATAAAGTACAAATGCAAGTTTCAAAAGATGAAAATAATAAATATAATGCCAATTATGAAGATCACAACATAATGTATGGGTACAGGAAGAGCATTTGCAATGTTTCTGCTTACAGAGAAACAAGAGTTTGTTAGTACAGTCAAGAAATAACCAACAAGCTTAATTTGAAAATAGAGAATAAAGAACTACAATCAAAAATAGCAAAGGAGCGTTCTCGAAATAAAAGTTGTGATAAAGTAATGGCATTATTTCCATCCCAAATGGGCCTAAACATTCAGCAGTGGCAATTCTGTTCACATCACAGCAAATGCAAAAGCTTTACTTTAGTAGCTTGAGTATCAATAGCCAACATTCAATAGAGCTGTTTCATGCAACTTTACCTTAGATGACTGACGATAAAATGGGTTAGTAGTTTTCTGCCCACAGGGAGCAGAAGCTGCAGAAGAGCTATAAAGGGACTCTGGCTGGGGAACAAGAGTTATGAGACAACTAGTAAACAAACATGCAGCTTACACAGACTCTACAATGAGGAAGTTTAGTTTCTAGTGATGCAAGCAACTTATATTAAAGCTCAGTAGCTTTTGTCTGCAATGTCCATGCAGCTTAGTGACGGAAAACTTCCGTGTACTTCTAGGTCCTTTTATTAACGTCCAAAGAATTTTTTAATAGGTGTTGTATTTCTGCATGCGCTCCTCAGACATGCTGTCAATCTCTAAGAGTTGGTTTTAGTTAGACTCCTACTCTGCCCCCCAAAAAATTATCTTTCTTGAGGCTTTTCAAAATAGTTTGAGGACGGCGTGCTGGAGGGCATTTCCAAATCCAAATCGATTTCATTCTAAATGGAAATAATACTTAAATCAAATCTTTGTTCCTGAAATCGCTGAGATGGCACTTTCAGGATTAAATATCCCATTCCCAAACACCACCATCTTGAACATTTGCTTCATCTATTACTATGTATTACATCTCTTTTCACATTCTTTATGCTTACCCTTGGTCTGCTTATAATGCTCTGTACCATAAAGACTACAGGATTGCCTGCCTTCCGTATGGCTTCCACAGCTTGTTCATGGCTGGCATCTCTGAGGTCAATTCCATCCACCTGTAATTGGAAGGCCTCATCTTATCATTGCAAGAAGCTACAAATGTCATGAGTCAGTTTTGAGCTTTGGTTAGGAAACTTTGACTAAAACCCAAACCTCTGTTTTTAGTGGAAACCTTTCTCCTGACTCAGCCTGAGGTCCCTCACTCACAGGTTTGATATTCCCAGAGCATTGACAGGACAATAAATAAATATTCTCTTATTCCTCTGTTTTAAAAACAGGATTTTCAACATTTGTAGTTCAGGCTCTGTAACTTTTCCCACAGGCAATATAACAGAAGACATATGATAACCTGAAGAGAGTGGTAGTGTTTACCAAATACTGCTTCCTACAAATCCCACCTCAAGAAAAAACTATTACCCAGGACTTTATGAGATTTACAAACTGAAACTTGTTAGGTGCTGGAGAGTCTTTCATGATGGGGTTTTATGCCAGTACAGTGTACTTTTTTCTTTTGTTTTCGCTCTCTTTTTTTTTTAAAGCCAGGTAAGATTAATTTTAGCTACTAGACACTTTCTTCAGAAGTTAAATTTTTAGGTCAGAGCTGAAAAGCTAATGCCTTCTGGAAGAAGGCATCTACAAAGGACGGCTAATTTGTGCCTGGTCATTTTTGTGCCTGGTCATTTTTTTTCATGTCTGTATATGCATGGGTGTATAAAGCAATTTGTCCTGATATCCAGGTAAGAACAATGTTAAGGTGAGGTTAGTATGAGTAAAGTATTCTCACAACGACCACAATAAAAGCTAAAAGCTAACACAGAAAGGTTATTTGTTAGTGGCAATTCTAGCACACAAAGTTATATGATGAGGATTATCTCTACAACTTTTTAATTGTCTAACTCAAACTTAACCATCCAATGCAAATAAGAGAGCACAAAAACCATCTGAGAGAAATTCTAAACCTATGAGGAACTGATCAAGAACAATAACATTCTCCAACTTCCCATGTCTGAAAAACTGTATGCACTGTAGAGATAGAAGTTTACATATGCCACAATATGAGAAACTGAAACAGTCCATTCAGAAACAGTCATATTAACACAACATTTTGATTTCACTCACCCATTCCAGCTTCTGCAAGCATCACTGCCAGACACAACTGCACTCATAAAAATCCAGTTATTCACACGAAATGAATGTTTTTAACTTTGTGGCCTTCAAGCAAAATTCCACCTCCCAACTTCTTATATACTGCAAACTGTTCCATCCTGTTGTAGAAAGTGCTGCCAATACTAAAGCATTATTTCATGATCCTTGATATGGATCTTGTAGCAAAAAGCAAACTGCAATTTCAGTACCACAGTCTAAGTCAAGCCCAGTCTGAGCCAGAATCACCAACTCCATCATTCTGCTTGCTGTGCTTCTTACTAACGGATAGTCAGCTAAGGACATCCAGCATGGTTAAGAGGAGGCAGTTCCTAATAGCCTGACACTGGAGACAGGGCAATGTCTGACACTGATAATCATGCCGGGAAAGACCTATTCCCTTCAGTATGTTCATTCCTCAATATCTTTAAGTGAGAAAGCAGAAGTGGCTGTGTGAGCGCATTTCTAAGTACAAGAGAAATGAAGATAAACCCCTCCCTGCAATACCGCTGGCTACATTACACTCAGGCATGGGCACAATGTTCTTGGTGTCTCAAGTATCAAACCCAGATTTCTTCATTTCAGGAGAAAAAAAAAATTGTGCCTCCCTTAACTCCTGCACAAGATGCACAAGAATGATGTGAATTGATTAAGATTTAAGAGAGAAATAAGCTTGCCATTCATTTACATGGTTTGCACTAGCTGTTTCTATTGCTATCCAACAGGCAAAGGTGCAAAATCTTTTAGTTTCACCAAACTTAAGCTTTTCCCTACACATGCTGGTTTTAAAACAGGCAGGTCAAACTGCTGGTTTTGTAGACCCCTGCTCACACAGTCAGCCATCTATGTTTCAGGTTCATCTGCACACGAACATCAGCAGATGGTACTACAGTCCGTGTGGCTCAAGTGGTATCAGCTGGAGCAATTGCACAGCTGTCAGCCCAGAACCACACATCCATCTCAGTGACTTCTGAGATGCTGGGGGAATTGCAGCAAAAGGCATTCCGATGGTACCTCGACAATCCGATCTCCAGTTTTCAGTGTTCCATTTTTGCCAGCTGGGCTGTCTTCCAGGATATGCTTGATAAAGATCCCTCTCATCACTTCTCCATTACTCAGGCGGCTTCCCATCCCTCGTCCTCCAACAATGCTGATCCCCAATGACTTGCTAGGCTCTCTCCACAGTTCGACCCTTTTGTGACAAAAAAAAGAATCAAAATAAATTAAAATCTGTTGTCATGACAAAGCTGCACACTGAAGACACCTGGATTTGCAAAATTATTTTAAAAAATTCTGACATAACTCCTCCTTGCAAAGTTCTGTCTTTCAGTGGAAGTTATCTACTGGATTGATCAGAAATTCTGTAATTGAGTCTAGTGTTGGTCACTTTGTTTTGGGTTCTAGCAGAAACTCTGAATCTTTCTCTTCATTTTTTCTGACTTGATCCCTGAGAGTCAGCTTGGGATAAGTAAAGATAAATTACTATAACAATCAAGACTCTGCTAGATTTCAGGGATTTAGCCCCATCACAGTAGAAGTCAATTGTTAACTACTCCCGCAATGCACAAAATACATAAGTGCAGCGATTCTGTTGGTTTTTTACTCCTCTTAAAATATGTTTCAAAATTTTTGAATTTCAGATGACATCTTATAATGTGCAACTAGACTGGCACTTACTTTCTGGGCTGGTTCCAGTTACTGAAAGCTGCATTTTGAAGTTCACTTTCTTCTCCCTCCCCCTCTTCACGTTCTGGAAGCTCTGGGAGTTCCCTGATGATAAACAGGAATATGCAATTTATTTCTAAAGAATCCACATAATCACTATATTTTTCTGAAAATTTTCATGTACTGAGTCACCCTGCCAGCATTAGGATTTGTACCTTCCAGATTCACATAAGGAACTTCTTCTTCTGATGTCTGTTACAACACATATGGTGTTTAGGGAGTCCCTGTCCACTTTTTTTTCTGCAATGAAGTTTCTATCCACAACACGGAATAAAAGACTGCAATTTGGAACTAGAACTAAATCAAAGCTAAAGGTAATTTACTGTTTTCAAAATGGAAGAAGTTACAACAGCAACACTCAACAAAACTTACTGCTTTTGGAGATTAATTAAAAAAAACCAATTATTAATCACTTTGAAATTTTGGACTGTAACTGCAATGAATTTTTGAAACTCAAGAACAGCACAATTTATTCTTTACAGCTATGTTCTGGAAAGACCATCAATACCGAAGTCTTATGTTGGAAGCACTTCAGTATTTCTGGCAATCCAGAAATCCAATTACATGGCATTTAACAGAAATTTAGGATGAGAAAGAATTCAATCTCCTTTTTGGACAGATCAAACAGCCTTGTAAAAATGCTTAAAGACTTGCTAGCCAAAGCAAAAACTGTATTCTTAGCAGCTTTTTATTGTAGTGGCTGCTGGTCTGAAGAAAATCATCCATCTTTCATCTCTTCTAAAATAAAACTTATCTTGTATGGGAAGGGTTATATTTGAGAGCTATTTGGGAGAAAACCATAAGCCTTTTGACTCACCTGATAATATGTGAAGGAAAAAGTTCAAGTGGCACAGCTCCCTCTGTCTGTTGTCCCAAACTGGCCCTGTATTCGTCTAAATTTTCTGCTGGCACATATGTAATACTGCAATAAAATGGGACATGATTAAACTAGCATGAGGAATGGCAGTCCTCCCTTTGGTAGGTGTGAGGTATGAATAAGAGAAAGCCACTCAAGACTACTTTGTTGACTTCAAAGCCACAGTGCTGGTATGTTGGGAATAAGCACTTAGGCGAATCCTTTGTGACTTTGCAACAAGTACACATTTACAGTCAAACTAGGTAGTTGAACAGCACATAATTTTTTGTAATTAAATGGTGCTTGAACAGTGACAAGAATGTAACAAGAGACAATCCAGCTTCATTCAAAACAGAGATTCCTCGTGCAAAGACAAACACTGAAGGATCTGTGAGATTTAAAGCAACATTATCACCCTCAATGACTGCTGAAAATGTTTCTGAAAGTTGGCCTGTAGGAGGTTTTGTGCTTTTCTGGGTGGTTTTGTATTTATTTTAGATTTCTATGCTTTTAGTGAAGAATATTTCATGGGTTTGGACATACAAATGTGTTACAGCACACCACCTATGCCACAGGGACCAATCCCCTGCTCAACTCCTTCCTCCAGGCCTTCATGCACTTCCAACCAGCTTGGGACAGTCAGACAGTCGTGTTTTACCAGCCAAATGATGTGCAGACTCCAGCTGATGTCTGAATGCCAGAAACAGAAATGGCCCAATAGACTGGGGAGAGTGAAACAAAGAGGGGAAAAAGCTTAAGGCTTGAAGAATATATCTTAAAAAAACTTCTACCTGAGAGGCAAAAGGATACCACAGTATATACCATTATATAAACAGGGCTACTTAGATAGCCCTCCTTTAACGATGCTTTGTCTTCTTAAAAACCTACAGCTGTCCATTAAGCAGCTTAGCTATCAGACTCAAGTATACCAAGTAAGGCTGATGGAAAAAGGGCAGAAAAAAAGTGTCTTGCCAAGCATCACATTGTTAGAAGAAAAAATAACATATTTCTCCACAGAAGAGACNTCACAAGGATGTGTAAGCTGCTGGGAAGAGACACTTCCAGGTCTGAAGCTTTCACATGGAGCCATCTCCTGTCCACCACTCCTGACTGATGTCCTGTCTGTCACATCCTGATTGCCACTGATTCCCCCTCTCAGTATTTTTCTGCTGAATACATCAAGCATCAGAAGAAATGCAAATAAACTTTTATATGACTAATGCTGTCAGTCTAAAACACTCTACCGAAAGTTGTACCAACTGCCTTAATTTGTCCATCTGACTATGTGTCCAAGCATGTTCCCTGCCTCCCCCCACACCTACCATATCTAGAAAAGTGCAAAAAGGGTCAGTATGGAGGTGCCTAGGGTGCTGAACAGAAGGAACTTCCTAGTTCTTTTAATGGAAATTGCTAAAAACATATTATCTAAATCCATACCCATTCTAAAATCTTTATTATCATTAGCTTTACTTCTTCCTTAAATCTCCTCCCTGTTCTGCACTGGCCTTTTTTCAAACACACAAATGTTACTCCACTAGACATAACATATTTTCCTTTTGGAGTGCTGAGAAGTTAACATACACTAGGAAACAAACCCTCAGCACAACATCACTGCTCTTATCTGCCTTTCCTGAGGGCATTCTAGCACTGGGAAATGCTAAAGACGTGCAGTAGCTATTCTGTGAAGACCCAGCAGTGAAACAGCAAGAAGCAAAAGAGAAAAGAATTTCTGAAAATAATGACTACTATTTCTCAGCCATCTCCAACTCCAAGTGTGTCGAACTGCAGCAAAGTACTAGTATTATGCTCACAAAACTCTCATGGGTCAAATGCTAATGCAGCAGCTTCACCCAGTAGGCCCGTAAGAATACCTTGCCTCTAGAAAAGCTGTAAGATCTGCAAGTTACATTTCAATGTAAGAGAAAATGTAACATTCATTCAGTTACATTCATCACTTATAGAAACAAGTGATACGAAATAATGTAGTTTTCCCTTGATAGAAAGATGCAGTAAAGAAACCAAAACTGCAATGTTCCTTCTGGCTAGAAGGCTTGGACAATCTCCTTTATGCTAAACTGAAGCTGGAAGCTATGGTTAGAAGTGCAGAAAGGAGAATGGCACACTCCTACAAAGGAAACAGGTTAGCCCAGATTCAGCCTGAATGTATACAGCAGAGTGTAATCTCTAACAGTACAGTGTCCAGTATGTATCAACTCTTGTCTAGCCCCTTTCTGCAAGGAGCACAAGGCAAACAATTATGCAGGGTGCCAAGGTCCAAGGGTAGTATAATCCTTACCTTATACATGAGCACTTGAGATCAGCTGATCTCAAGGGGGAGGCAAACCATATGCACTCCATCTTCTGGGATACCCTATTGTTCTTCATTATATGATTAAAAAACTGACATTGTACTGAAATATTAAAAAGGTATGACTCAAAGAATGCTCTCAAAGAGTTTTAAATGCTACTTAGAAACATCTCCCAAAAGCTGCCTTAGCTTCCCTTTCTGTGTACAGCACAGGAACTATGAAGAAAAGAGGTGTGCTTCACCATTTTTAAAATATGCATCTAAAATTGAGCAACTGAATTACATAATTGATTTCCACAGATGGAATAAAATTTAGATAATCTCACTGGGAACTGTTACATTTTAGCTCTTTGGAAAAATACATTTTTTCTATTCTAGTGCTTAACTACAGTTCTAATAGCCTAATTTAAAGCACTCAGAGGAACATTCAATATGTTTTTAACTGTTTATTCTTATCTACAACTAGATTTTTGTAATGCTTCAGCTGTTTCACTAATATAAACCAGAATACTTGCATTTCACAAAAAAATAACATACAAAAGAAAACCAAATTACACGGATCAAATACATGAAAAGTTATATTCCCCATGGAGTTCACCTTTGTATCTTGCTCATGATTTCCAAAGTCTGGTTAACTGCAAAGGTTTCCCTAGCTGCTCTTAATACGTGTATTACTGATGTGACTGTCCTCCTACTCTCCCTGTTTTGCATGTTATTATTGAAATGAAAAACTTTACCAAAAAACCTCCCTCTGTGGTAAACTACATTTTTTAGGAAGTATGTATACCAGAAAGCAGTCTTTGCTAAGAGGCTGTTCAGCCTGCTTCTGCCTTCTGTGACAATTGGCAAGGTTACACTGCATTAAAGACCTTAGATTTAGACAAGTCTTCTCCCTGCTTAGTGCTCATGGGCAGACACCTCACAGTTATCAAATCCATCGCTTGCTAGATTGCTACTGGAGCTCACTTGGAGGTCAAAGTGATGTCTGAAGACATTCAGCATCATCCTGAACAGCTCAGCCTGTGGCTGGGACAATGAGGATCACAGAACAAGAAGTGGTTTTGGCTCCTCTGACCAACTCTGTTGAACCTTGTGCTGTAAAGCGGAAATAAAACCCCACCAAGGCACCTGAATAGTTCATCTTCAAAAAAGACTGGTAATTGTCTCAAAATAGTTACAGGGAAGACAGTAAGAGATACAAGGGCCAGAAAAACAGAGATGAAGACACAGATGACAGAAAATAAGTAAATGACTGCTCCACTTCTGTGTTGTACTTCTTCGCTGCAAGAGAAATTAAAGTTCAACAATTTCAAAGGAAAGTATATGCATGGTTTAACCATTTTCCTGTCTTTCGTAGCTGTACAGCTTGAAAGAAAAGTGTTCTGGTTTTCTTTCTTGAGAGCTATCACCACTTCTCCTACCCCCGGAGATATGCACTAGCAACTAAAGCAGTGACAATGGAAACACCAATGGTTGTACATATGAAAATATCTTGTAAACACAACACTGCATGCAGTACAGAGGAACATTTATCACATGCTTGACTGAACAGCCACACAAAACCTCAAAACACCAACAAATCAAATTGCAAAGTATGGAAAAATGCTCAGGACAAATTAATGTAATTAACATTTAAGGTTCAATTTGAACCTTTTCATACATGAAGGAAGTAAAATGTAAGTGCCACAGAAAATAAGACACTGAGATTAATCCAGATATCAGTACATCATACTCATGCCAATTCTAGAAGTGAACCTTGTACACATACACACAACATGCACACGTGCTCTGAGCACATCTCGGGTGGCTATCATAGATGAAATTTAAAAATATTAGCAATAATTTTTTTTATAATAAATGTATTTTCATTCCAGACTTAGAAAGTATGCTCCAATCTTGAAGTTTAAAGCCATGTATAAATATATAATACAATTATACACATACAGTCATATCCTTTTTAATTAAAAATATATACATATTCACATGTGCAGCCACATGTGCATGCACACACAAACATACACGAGGAGAAAGAGAATATGTACCTATATCTGGATATATCCCTGACATTACTATTGATGTCATAAAAGCATGGAATGATTTTACAGACAAGTCGCAACACAGAGCCATAATGAGTTTCTGAATCGCCAATACTCACACATAACAGAGGGCCTGATCATCAGCAGGTGCTGGAGAAGATCTAGAATGTGAAGCATACGATGCAGCGTCTTTTTACAATGGTGTTATTTAATATCAATGTCTCATGGTGAATGTGAGAGGCACATTTATGTATGTAAAAGTGTGAGTTCTTTTTTTTCTTCCTTCCCTTTTTTTTGTCCTGTTCCACCTCCACTTCATCTACATCTAACCCAGAAAACATCTGCTCTTTATTACTGTCTATAGCAGTGATTATTAAGAGGCCTGGAAAATGGAATTGCAATCTCTCTGATTTCTTGATCAGGAATTCATCCCTCCAGTTTAGTCAGGTGAATTCTAATTCAGCTTTGTAATTATCTGACAGATGTTACAAGCAGCTGCTGCTGAGCACAAAGCATTGGCTATTATTACGGAAATATAAGAGCTCCTGGCAAGGTAGAGTGAAACAGAATACATTCTAGTAAGGCCACACATCTGGTTTTCCATACACAAAGAGGAAAAAAATGAAATACCCAACTCTGCAACTCAGATTGCTGGTTCTTGAACTATTCAAAATCAAATTTCCTTTAACAGAATTAAACAATGCCTTTACAGGGCCAGTAAGAATGGCCTTGTGTTTTCTCTGCAAATATTATTTGCCACTGTTTGAAATACAGCTTTGGAAGCAAAATACTCCTGTTTAATCACTTTTGGGGGGAACCATGATACCCCAAAAAAGCTCAGTCTAAAAGGGGTAAATTTTGCAGTAAGGACTAAGAGGAATGACACCTAGATGGTCACATCTGCGTGCCAGCACACCCTTGTTTTCCAAGGAAGACACCAAAGTTAAATCTTTGAAATGCTGGCCCTTAAATCACAAATGCTGCAAGGTGACGTGCCACATTAGCTCTGAACTGACAAATACGGGGTGGGGCAGGGTGGGGCAGGGAGGTTTGTGTATATTGTTCTCAGCAAACATGAGGAACTATCTTAACATGAAGCTCCTCATCTCCAAATTTCTGACTTGGGATGTTACCCACATGTTTGTATCATAATATTTTTCTGGGATCCTGTACTGCTCCTGCAGGTTAAAAATGAAAGAAAAGTTTGATTATGCTGAATAGTTTTATAGCAAAACTGTGTAGTCCCAAAAATACTGCCATTTTTCTTGCAAGACTCCTTTAGAAGCCACCAAAGGATTTAGTCTTTCTGTTTCTGAAGTGGAGAAGTTGGCTTCACTTTAAAACTTGTCATAGGAATGTAACAAAGAACACAAATACAAAACAAAAGACAAAAATCTTGAGTAAGAAAAAGAATAGCTACTGCCCCTTTTCTGCAATATCTTTCAGAAATGGGATGCATTTTTCTCTGGAAATTCTAAATATCCACATCTAAGGCAAGATTTTAGTATTTCCAACATATCTGCAAAAGAATAAGACTACAAAACAAAACTTGTAGTCACACAGCATAAAACACAGCAGCTATTAAAGGGTAAGCACAAATAATGAATACACCTGTATTTGATCACGTAACTAAAGCACTAAAAAAAGACTCCTCAAAGATGAATGGTGCTGCAGCATTTGTGGCTCTAAGCAGATACACACAGACGTGAACATACGCAAACGATTTCAATCATGACCGTTGGAGTTGTAGTTTGGAAGCCTACAGTAATAACCAATGTCACACTTTATCAACATTGACTCCCTTATATTCCTGACAGCTTTAACAATAATGTAATTCATTATATGAGCATATCCCTTTATTTAAACATTAAATCATAATCCTAAATGCATGACAGCTATGGGGCAGGCAAGTAAACCTACCACCCATAGTGAAGGTACTTTGCCCACCTGTTCCCAAAATACTAGGTGTCTTCCAAACTAGAATACTTCTGGGCAAGTATGGAATGCCCTGCTGTCCATTCTAAACTCAGTTCTAACCACAGTTATCTGTAACCACACTGGGCCTGGACTGATTCTTTCAAGGCCATCCTCTCAAACAGGTAGAGGCTTTTATTACCAACAACTCCATTAATTCCATTTGCATATCTAACCCAATCAATGTAACCATAGGCTAAACAGAGAAAAGAGCCACTAGGTTTTGAAGATGTAAACCCAGCTTTGGTGTGTCTACAGCTCCACCCACAACTTCAGGAACAGCCTCATTTCTACAGGTGCTTGTGGGCAAAGTTAATTCCACAGCCACAGCAGCTAGATGGAATTGTACTTTAAGAGAGAGTTAAAATTATGTAAATTGTGTGAACTCCAGAAAAAGAAATTTTCTCATCAAGTCGATTTCTCAAAACTTATGAATTATTGGAAGTTTAAAACTACTAATACCAAGAGCAGATAGCTACGCACAAGAGGAACAGCTCATTTATATGTACTAATAAAAAACTGGAAGTAACTACACAAAACAGAGTGTTTCTACTGTTTGTCACAGAGGTACTGAAATGTTTTAAGCATTAATTTTCCCCACTAACATAGTATTTCATACTTTCTATCTGGCAGCCAAAACCAAAACCCATTAAAAAAATCGAATTAAATCACTTGTGCAATGACCAGGACAGTCTAGCTTCAAGAACCACAAACATCTTGAGAAAATTGTTACTTTCTTTAGAAGAGTCATACTATGAATGCAAAATTCTGACTAATCCTATTCTTTCAATAAAACTAGGCAGGGTGGTAAAGATGATGATACTCATGACAGTAATTTCTAAGAACATCTGAAGCTTCTCACACAAGTGATCTCGTCTTTGAAATCCATGGAAATGTAATCTGAAGGTGAATTATCCATCTGAAGCTGCAACTTAAAGGTAAATTCATGTGTAATAACAAAATTTTCATTTAAAATACTTGCATAAACAAAGAAATTCTGATTATTAGCTTTTTCCTACCATAATTCATCATCTAGTTTTACCTACTTTATATCTGGTCCAATAAGTGAATGTCGTCTCAGCATAGCCCGGGCTTGTGCATTGGTTAAGTTAGTGGTTGACTCTTCATTAATGGACAGGATGCAGTCCCCCACACCAATCCGTCCATCACGACTTATTGAGCCTCCATGGATCACACTGCGAACTATCATTCCCAAACCATCTTTATTGGAACTTACTGTCATCCCTATAGTAAAAACACACGAAGCAGTTAATGGCTTTGAGTCACAGCTCTGGGTGCCAAGATAAAAAAAAATGTAACTTGGGGCACAGGGAAAGGAAAAGTCAGTCAGCCAACCTGCCAGTATCACCAAGCCTATAAATGTTGCTCCTAGTCTCCCCCTTTGAGACAGCAATTCCAAATCACAATCACAGTAACTTTACCTTGTTGTCATTTCACATACTCAGCTCAATACAAAAAAAATCAAGACAGTGGAATATTTAAGCAAAAAATAAGAAAGATAACGAAATTACTTAAAAACCATTTAAATCCACCACTCTTCTAATGGTTCACTGAGTTTATACACATTTCACTTTCGTTTATGACAACTCTCTTTGGAAAGAAGGTGAAATGCTTAAACAGGTAACTAATAGGCTGAAAACAAATACTTATTTTCAATGGAAAGTGTGAATCAGATCCCAGCCACAGAGATGGTGGCTGCCTTCCAGCTCTCCTAGGTGGGCCATAGCTTAGACCCAGAAGAGCACCCTGACTTCTGTGAAAGTCTGCATATTGCTAATGGATACAGTCCAATATTTTACTTAAAACAGTATCCTACCTCCACATTTATACACCCTTTAACTCTGCTTTCTTTTCAGTAATGGGAAGTGAGACAGATATGCTCTTGCTCCTCTTCTCCCATGGGGAACCCATAGGGACTGACTTATGATGGGTTTCATGTGTCACTGTGACTGTTCTTACACACATGAGTTGTCACTGCTATCTTCAGGGCAGTTGGCGCTCATGAAACAAATCCTAGTAACAGTTTTAGGAAAAACTATTCTTCACAAAGGCAGTGGGAAAGGCAGGGCTGGGACCCTTTAAGTCCACCCAGCGGACTTCCACTATCTCAATACTGATTAAGAAAAAACTTTTTATTTTTCTGAAATGTGGTTTGAAATTCAGAACCAAACTTTGCTGTTTGGTTAAGACAGTAACAGACATTACTGAGGGTAGTGGAATGGAACTTTAGAAAAACATCACATACACAACAGACCCCCTTTCCCTTTTTCTATGCTGACATCATCATTACAGATCTGGAAGGTTGATGTCACACTTTGGACACCTACAGTTTCAGGTTAAAAGTGTAAATGCCATTGTAAAGTTGCCAAATCTTTAGCACAGGACAATGGCGTTTCAGCTCTTCTGCATTTGGGTGCTTCTTATCTTTTAAAAAATCACAGCCTAAATGTTAATGCTCCAGCTGTGGCTGGCTTTAAAGAGCTGCTGCAAACTATGGGTGACACTATTTTAAAGGAAAAAAGAAGTGCCAGTTCTCAACTCTCAATTATTTAATTGATACAGCTGCAGCTTTCAACATCATTCACAGTTCTTGACTTAGCTCCTTTTTTAAAAATGAAAGGTAAAAGCAGTGCAGCCATGTATGGAAACTGGTCACTGTGCCCAGGCTGTTTCCCAGGCCAGAGCACACTCAGACCGGAAGAAAAATGCTACAGCCGAAAGCCAGAAGAAAGCAATATTCACATTCCTACGTTGTACATATCAATATCAGTCTTATTTTTCATGCATACAATGTCTGCCAGTATGCACCCTGCCCCAAGTATTTTCATGCTGTATTATGCTTGACATGAAATTTGCTTTTATGTTCACTGTACTTAAAATACTCATACACATAAATGAAAACTTACTCCACTGAATGAAGAGTTATTGCAAAGAAAACTTTTTTTATACAAAATCCAGATGCTTCAAAATGTATTGTGACCTGCACTTAATACAGCCTGGCAATGAGGCCAGTAAAGGTAGTAGTTAACCGAGCACCTCATACCAATGAAAGACAAACCTTATACCCACATTAGCCTTTTCTACATCATTCTATTTTTGAGACCCTGATATTAAACCATTTTGAAGGATGGCTGTTTCATGAAGGTGATACGAGGCAGACTGAGCATCTAGCCATCAGAAGGCAGTTTATTCCAGGTTGAGGTGCCCACTGAAATACAGCATCACAGCTGTAAAAAANCTGCACAGCAAGAAAGTCCTGACTGGGGACTGTTTATAAACATCTAGTTTTGTGGACAGCCCATTTTAAAGCACTTGAGGAGTTACTACTAACAGCCAGCACCCACACAAAGTCCTGCCCTACCAATCCCAGAGAGTCTTCAAGAATATGCAGCTGGCTGGAAGAAACAGCACCGGGAACCTAAATCAAACCAAACGAAAACACAAGCCACAAATGGGAGGGACAGATCACTGCCTTTCAACATAAAGCCTTCCAGGTGTGGGCTCTGGGAGGGTTCTATTCTTGTTCTACCCCTCACACTTCCAAGGGCCACACCAGAGAGCAGGATAGGACAATGAAAAACATTATCATCTGTTGTGTGTGTTCACTCAAAAATGTGTTTTGAGTCAGTATGTTCAGGAAGTTCTAGAGTGCAGGTATCTAAAAACTTTGAACTTCACTACAAAATGATACTATCATTAGGCCGAAAATAATCTCTATTAAATTTATCAATGATATCATTTTCAGAAACATTGAGGCACTCTGGATTCAAGTAAAAATTTGAGGCAAGGAAGCAAACAGCTTGTTTAGACCCTCTTGACCATCCTCAGGAGGAAAGACCATTTTGGGCTTACAAATATTTTAAAGTCTCATCTGCAGCTCTTTGACCATAATGTTCTTCTACAGCATTCCTTGGCTATATCTTGTTTTTCCACTATATTATTACAGACATTGAAAATGCATTAAAATAGTTCTGTTCACATTTAGGAAAGACTAAAGTCCTTTATGGGAAAAAAAATTCTCAGCGAGACTGCACATTTTACTTCTGTGTTCACAGTGATAGCAAATGGATCCAGTACCATCACAGTCAAACAGGGCAAGAGCAGCAAAGAATGAATATCCTGTCCCCACTAAATGGAAAACATTTAGTTTTCACTAATAAAACAGGGAATGTACAAGGGAAACCAAAAGCCATATTCCTGAAGAGGTTACAAAAAAAGTTCGCTAACTTACCTAGGCTTGAATTGCCTTTTGCAATAGTGATAGTCTTCTCATACATGTTTTTGACTGAATTTGGGGGTGTGGAACTTCCCTCCAAAGATACTGGGCATCTCTTCTCCATTAAAAGCAACTGATCCTAATGTAAGGGAAAATAACATTAGTTCACATTACCAAGATAAAAATATGATTGGTCATACTGATCTCAACTACTTCTGCCTTACACAAAAGCCATGCACATAATTAAGTCAGACTCCTTATACAGACTATTGGTATAGTCAGCTCATCAAAGATCAAACTAACATCCTGATTTCTGTTTTTATTCAGACAATATACCAAATCTATCACAAAGCACGCTTTCAATTTAGGGACATCAAAATTAGTAGGATGAATTCAAGGGCTTCAGATTCATTCACCACAGATGTCTGACAATCTGCCGGTACTAAAGTAACAAATCTTGTATGAAACTGCAGCTCTTTTAAGCATTTCTTAATAAATCACTGAATGGAATAAATAAGAAACACATGTCACAGTGACTATCATATAAAGGAAGATTATGTTTGCACACTGTAGCAACACAGGTCAGTTTGTGAGCTGAACTGTACAGGCTTCCAAGAACACCATGATGCAACACATTCACACCACTCCCCCTTGGCTTCCTAGGCCCGATTCCAGCTATACGCCTCCTACTTGCACTCATGCCCCTGTGAAGGTTAACACGGGCTACGAAAACTCCCCTGTCCTGCCCAGAGGGTACACTGTGGTCCAGCACTGTCTAATGATGTGAGGCCTTAGAAGACTTATATATAACCCCATACTGCCAGCCTCTAAGAAAATATTACCTTGATGCTGTAAATTCTGTTTTGGAAAAGGTCTAAATCCCAAAGTTTTGACGTGAGCTAGCACATCTGAAGGACATTAATAATCAAAGAACTATACGTGGCTGTTGGCCAGTGACAATTTCTGTAGTAAATTCTTTGGGCTAATTACAGCCTTTCTGTATGCTTTTAAATTATTATTATTTTAAAAAAAGGCAAGTAACTTTACTTTTTCATTGGGATCAAGCTGTGGGGTAGTAGCAAGGCTTGTATTTAGTGCAATTTCTGATGCTGTCTGAGATCCTGTCCATGTTGCTGTATTTTCACTTTCATTTTGGTTGAGATCCGAAACATCCAGAGTCAGAAGATCTGTTTTAGTAAAATCACTTGCAGTTTCCAGGCTACTATCCACTACAGACTTTTCATTCCGCAGTCTCTGATTCAGATTCATGTTGTACAGATTCTTCTCAGATACATGGAAATCAGCTGTAGCATTTGGGCATTCCTCTCCAACAGACTGTTCAACACAAGAGACAATGAACATTCACCACTTGTTTGTAGTTTAATTCAAAACCATATTTCATGCTAAAACCTTAAACAAAAACTAATCTCATAGAATTTAAACATACTGCTGTAAGATCAGTAAGATCAACCTCATCTGCAGTTCTCTACAGGCATTCATTCTATGATACAGTGAACTTGATTTCTTAGACAATTTCTTCTGCTTTATAATACCAGAAATTAGTAAAGTAAGTTACTAACTCTAACTTGGTACTCTTCAATAACTTTCTACTAACTTGAGTAAAGTAACATTCACTTACACATTCTCATACTAGACATAATTCCAGTAAGTTTTTAAAATTCAAGCATCCAATCGCTTTTCTCAGGTGAAAGAACTTTGCAAGACCAATGTCTTTACTTTCAGTACATTTAGCAAGAAAAGAGGAATTTCATGCAGCTCAGACAGTAAGAATGCAACGTAATCATCCATTTAACTGAGCACAAACATATTAAGATTTCTCTTCCTCATAAAGAGTGACAAGTAAAAACTTGGTCAAACCTCAGCAAAAAGTGAATATGGGGGATTTGAAGTGTGACAACAATGAAAAACAATAATGCAATTACAGAAGATCACCAGTTAATACTTACTGGAAATCTACCAATTACAGCTGCAGTACTAGGACTAAGTTCTCGACACATTTGTTTAGACTTCCAAGATTCTGAGGCCCTGCCTTTGAAATGTTTCAAGGGATTTCAATAATCACAACATTCTGGGAAAAAAAAAATCTTCAAATATCCTCTAGCTGAGCTTTTAAAGTAAGTTATTTTAAAAACATGTAGGCCGTTAGATTTAAAAAAAAAAAAAAAAATCTATCAGGGACTCAGAAGTTAGACTTAGAGGCTCTGTATCAATATTAGGGATTTTTCTCTGAAACACAATGAAAATAGTCAAAAACCACCTACCTCTACCTGTCTTAGTTGTTATCCACCGGCCCTATTAATTGTTCTATTGCTTTTCCAAAAAGCTGGAAAGCTTCCTACGATTTGGGGATATTTTGCAACATTTTGTCTCGAGAGCCTCAGAATTCATTTTTGTCAGCTTTCATGAGGTGCATACATGCTTGCTCTGTCCCCAGACAAGAATCAAAAAAGCCTTACCAGTAAATAAGTGGTTTAAGTAACAGCTGAGAAGATAATTGAGCAAAGCCTAAATACAACTAATCTGCATGATATAATCAATGACATAATTTCCTACCTTTTTGAGAACAGAACACAAGTACTATAATCTATTTAAATTATTTTACAAGGTTTCAAATACAGATGGGGCATCTACTGTTTTGTACCCATTTCCAGATCAGTGAAAACAAGCATCAGATCATAGTCAACATTTATTTCATATGCCATATATACATATTAAGAGTTGCATCATACACTAGTTTTTATTTTTGTTTCACTTAAAGAAAAGCCAATGCTGTTATTTTTTAAGACAAACATAATTCCAGGAATTTGTAACTATAGTAACATGTGCCCTCACTAGAGCATCTGCATTATTTTAAGTATGTTTTTCATCATCTCTTTTAAATGTGACACCAAAATGACACTCAGAACCTGCCAACTGCCCTGCAGCTATAAATAACTGAAATATCTCTGCATTCCTCATAGCGTCAAATAGTGCTGTTTTAATTTTTATTCCATTGCACTTGCTTCAAAAGTCTTCATTAATGAACAGATTTTCCCACCATGTTTTGTGAACCACGAATAGGTTACTTGATGAGAACTTAATACTTGCCTCATGCTAGCGTACACAGACGAACGTGGAAAAGTCAGGAACATGGCATTTTAAAAGAACATGTAAACCAAAGCTATCTTTAAGTCAGTGCTGAAAACAACTAAAGACTTTCTAGAGCCTCAATGTAATATATAACGTAAATCCAGTCTCCATCTCACAAAATGCTCCTAAGCATGTAAAATGCATAATCCATTTAAGTAACAATTACAGAGTTAAACAATGCAAGCTGTCCCACTGGCACAGCAGAGATGTGCTCTTCTGTGGATTAGGAGAAACCATTAGAAGATGAATCTAGCTTTCCAACCAGCGCCTCATAAGGGCTTAATGTATTCCAGAAAGGTTAAATGGAGTTACTGCAGCTCAAGTGTGGCAGAAAAGGAAGCAGCCACTGTACTCAAGACCACAGACTGCAAACCCAGTGGTTTTCAATGATGACTGCTAGGAGAATGGAAATGGAAGGCTCTAGGTTAGTGAAACAAATCTAAAGATTTAAAGGAAAAAACGAAAAAAATGAACATGAAAAACCATGGAAAGCAACGAAACACAATCAGGTCATTATGGGTATGTGACCCAGAACCAAAAAAGCTACTGGTCTTCTTAATACTCTTAAATAAATCTTCATTTATTGCTTTAAATAAAAATTATTGGCAGAGTTTTGATATACACAGATTTACTCTTAATTACAGCACCATTATGAAAATTTCACTGAAAACCACAGAAACATACTAATTATGAAGCATAAAAGCAAAACTTAGGATGAAAATTTACTCTCACTTTTCATACCAAAATACCATAAGAGCAACACAGTCACTTTGTGTTACCACTCTTTACTATGCTTTGAATGACAATTATATTTTTCTAGCAGACTGCTCACTACACCTTTAATACTACAAACATCTCACCATACTCCGGCTAAATCATGCCTTATCTAGCAAAAATCCAAGCTTTGTGCCTTCTATCTGCCTCTCTCTTCAACAAAGACATCTGCAAGACATCAGCACTACTCTACACAAAATTTTAACTTGGTAACAAACAGAGCATTTTGAACCAGGATGACACAAAACATTTTTATCTGATAATACAGCCTGCTCACACTTAAAATCAAAGTTTGCCATCAATAAAACCATTCTCGTTTTTACCTTTGGTGCTGATAATGGAAGAGAGAAGCTGCCGTTCACCTCACCACTACAGGCGCTGTCATGCAGAGCTGTCACTGAATCCTGGAAGACGTCTCTCTCTAGAGAATACTGTGATTCAAAGGTGGACTCATCCGCTAGATCTGCCTCGCCAGAGTCCACCTAACAACAAAAGCAATTCAATCAGCCAGGCTGCTGCCATCACACCACATAAGCCCCAAACACATGCACACCAGCCACTACATACTGATACTTTTCTTCCTTTTTTTTTCATTCCACGTTTTAGATTGAAATTACATTTGCACAGTGCAGTAGGAAAATTTTCTTCTTTCAGTAATAATCTGTGTTACTACATCTTCAAAGCTTGCAAAGAATATCTGAAGTAAAGCGAGAGTCTGAACCAGAGGAAGTTGCGGGGCTGAGGCAGGCTCATGCCTATTAATAGAAGTACAAAGCATTGGGAGAATTCTGCTGCACTTCTTGGTGTTAATATTTTGATTTCTTCAGGGCTTTTTAATTTTCTTTTTAATTTTCTTTTACAAAAATTAGCATGGAAAAAATAATGAGCTTCACTTGGTGCCACACGTCAGGAATGTTCCCTTGACTCAACTTCTTAGGCTCAGTTATTTTTACATGTTTTTTAAAAACAATCATCTGGAAACTGCAGTGCTTTACAGTAAATTTATATGAAAAATTCATTACATTATATTTTTAATAGATTTTAAATTATTTTGGTTTTGACAACAAGATTACTATGGGCATTCCGATCTTTCTATTTCTCTTTCTTTTATTTATGAGAAATAAAATTTTTAAAAGAGTTTTGGACATCGACATGGGTCAACGGGTATCTTTGCCCTTTTATTTTCAATGAAACATAATTTTTTTCAAGACTCACATTCTTTCAAGTACTAGAATGAAATTAAGCCCTAAAAATCCTAATTTAGGGTGCTTCATATACTACACTTCAATCATTATTTCATCTCCACTGGCAGAGCTCAAGAACATAGTCTAAGCTAAAAAAAATGATCACTGCATTAAGAACCATGCCCATATCATAAGCTTGTATGAAGCAGACGAGTGCACCTATCTGCAGAGATGGGACCTAACTTGTTTTTCAGCCCCTGTGGTTAATCATATTACAAATTCATTATAGCAACAGCAACAATCTGCAGTGACTCAACATATTGATTCCTTTTCAGGGTAAAAAGGATTATTTTTTTCATTATTTCAAGCCCAAACTTGACTACTTAACTACTAATCCAAACTGCTTCTTTGCTGTAACTTACTCTCAGCTCATCTTCTGGAAAATGCACATTTATTTTACCAAAGCTATGCCCTAAGAAAAGTATTGTGAAAATTCAGGACAGATCCGTAGAATCTGAGTACAGATCTGTCTATGAAAAACAGTATCTCATACGTGCACTCCGAAAACATATCTTCAGCTGGGTGACTGCACATTTAGTTTCCTATTTTGCACATTTAATTAGACAACTGACAAACTTGACTGACAATTTTATTATGTCATGTATTTTCACTGCTTTTTTTCACAAGTTTTTTTAATATGAACCACAGATAGAAGTCAAAATTTTTAGAGAGTTTTAATCTGATCATTTCAACACATCTTTAATTAAAGGTTTTTTAGAATATAAAACTCATGCTGCTTCTCAATGAATGGAGCAAGACAAATACTATTACCTAACTGCTAAAGGGAACAAACTGAAGAATTAAAAACATGCAGTCTGTTTAAAGGGAAGTTATTAAGCCAGCTTGTCATCTGCAAATGTGAAAAAAACAGCAAACCTGCTGGCAGCAGTAATGCAGAGATTTTCACCTTGACAGGATCCATTTCAGGTTTTTGTTTAGTTTGGAGTTTTTCTCTAGTGAACTAAGTGCTGGCGCTTAGAAGCTGCTCCCCTGATCAGGTCCCCAGAAAATGAGGGCCTGGTAATTTCAACATTAGACCCAGGCCAGAACAAATAACCATGAGAATACACACTTGGAATACATACATATACACATGTATTCTGCGTTGGGTTTTTTTTATTTTGCAGGAGGAGGAGCTCGGGGATTTTTTGCTTTTTTGTAGCGCCCTGTTTCCTTTGTCTTTTTAATCTGAGTTTTTATTGGTAACTTCTGGGCTATGTAAGGCACTGAATGCTCAGGTAAGCCGCATTGTTTGTACAAGTGAACGCCTTTTGACCTTGTAAATCTCATAATCACTGACTGATGTTGAAGGCTGAAGAATATCATTAGGAGGAAGTAGCTGCAGCTTTCAAAGACAGACAGCATTCCTTGTAAGGCTGGATTACATGCAAAAAGGGAATATCAAAATCTTTCCACAGTAAAGAAGGGATGTATTATGATACATAGAAAAATAAGCACATGAATATTTTTCTACAAGAGGTGAGCTTTCCAAAGAGATGCTCAGTGCATGCAAGGACAAATGGATAGCCGTGCACTTTTGAAAAAACATCAGCAAAGTACTTTTTTTCCCCCCAGCAATTAATATATCATAGGCCAGAGTCACAGCTCATGCAAAAAGCCGAAGTCTCTAGATGCCAGTTTCTACCATGTCAGGATCCATCCCACCTACGGTGGATGAGTAATGAGTAATGTAAAGACAGCAAACACAAAAAAATAAGCATGGACAGTGACAAGGCAACTCCTTTCACTACAAAATGCAAAGACTGAAGAAATCTGTGGTAAGTTGGGCCACTAACCAGAGCCAGCTCAGCATGGAAGAGGGCTGCATCAGCTGGCCCCTCTTCCTCAAGTGACTGGGCAGTGTAGAAAAAGCAATCTTCCTTAGCAGAGACATAGCCCTCCTCAGGTGAAAGCTGCAGAAAGAACGAAGCTCTGAGTCGGATGAGTGGCCTGGACACAGGAGGTGCACAGTGCATTCTGCGAGGGGGGCAGGGGGCTGTTTAGAAAGGCAAATGGATTCCAAATGCAGCAGAGAGTTCATTTCAATCACAGTCATACTATTCAGTAGGTAAAGAGACAATTTTTTTTTTAAATTTCCCTCAATTGATTCAGCTTCACACCTCATTCTGTAACTCCAAGTAATGAAAAAGGCCTATCCAGGTATACCACAGAGCCTACAACTTAGTCTAAGCTCATTTTCAATTTCTGCTCTTAATAAAAATATACTAAAACTGCCACCACAGCTGCCAACAGAGAAAGACCCTAACAGCAGAAGTCTTTATAAAATCTTGCTAGCCACCGAGCAATCTTGTTTGCAGGCAGGAAGACTTCATCCACTCTCTGTTTTACAATTGTATCTGCCAGCCTCTAGAGGACAAAACATAATTCTGACTATAAACGAATAGCTTTTTCCAACATAATTTGATAGTAGGTGCATTTGTCCAGTACTGCAAAAAAAGCAGTGATCATTTGCAATGTTTAATTACTTGGCAAGCATAATAAATGAAATATTGAAGTGCAAATGCCATATGTTTACAACTTTTGGGAACAGAAACAAAACCCCCATGTATTTTCTTATTTAGAGTGACATCTTCTACAGCATGAAATTTTTGATTGCAATTAATATGGAATCTCCGACAAAAAAAAAAAAATTAACAGAGCAAGCTAAAACATACTCTCTTACTATGAAAAGTAACATTTCTGGGTACTTACACAACAGCTATTCCCTCCCACTCTCTCCACAATGATCTACTAAGAATGAAAATTTGACATCTACATCCACAAGGATTACAAGATTATCAATTCATGAAAAGCAAAAATGAACCCCTAAAACTGCACTTGGGCCTACTAATATAGAGAAAGGTATCTTCCTTTTATGTATGAACTAACCCCATTCTACTGATTTGAATTTAACCCATCAGGAATCTTAGTTCACTAGCATTCTTACTGATACACTATCTCAGTCACTATAGATCTCCATCAACCTCCTTTTTTGAACTGTTACAGACTATCTTCTAAAACCAAGCCTGAAATAACCAGTTGTATAGATGTATACAAACTGAAAACTACACACTATTACATAAACAAAGTGCGCTGTATGAATACAAAGACTGCATATATACTTGTGAGGGACTGGAATGTTAATGGTCAATGAGTCAAACACTAGCAGAAGCAGCAGGTGCTTTGCTGACCAGGCACAAAGTAACCATCCAGCTGCAGAGGGTGTACACACCCACCACCGGAGACTACAAGTTGGGTTTTGAGCCAGATAAGGGAAGAGGCTGGTAAAAAGCAAATCCTGAGAGGTGGGATAGTGCTTTTTATCATGCCCATTACACAAGTGGCTCAGGTGTGAAAACTCCCCTCTGGAGAAGTGCTGGGACACTCACACGTATCCTGAAGGTATTCATGCCTTGTCATGGGCTATAATTGGCTCAAGTGACCTGAGAGGAAGTTGTAACACCTTAGGTGTCATAAACCATCAAAGAGTCTAGAAATTCCTCATGACCTACGGTGTTACATGAGGCAGTGTAAAACTTTCCATCCTAGGGGAGGTACCTGGGCATTCTCATCTAGCCTGAGTGTATATTAACCCATTGAACTTTGTGTTTCATGGGTTTCCCTCATCCCTGATGGACCAACACTGTGACCAGCAGTTCAAATAAGGGGCATCAAAATTGCAACAATCAAGTCTTGTCACTGGATTAATGGGTGGTGACTACATACCTTTCTACCCTCATCCTTTTTCTTCTCCCTTACACATTTTCTGAAGTGCTACTTTCTATGCTTTTATATGGTTGCATTTCTAACCAAAATGTCTACATTTTAAAATTTGCCAAGTATCTTATTCTACCTTAATGTTCTAAAGCTTGCAAGTAGTAGTTTGTGATTGAACCTCTTGGAAGTTTTGTTGTTTCTCCAGCACACCACCCAGAATAAATCAACCAACCTCCCCAAGTGGAGTAACAAGCGTAACAATACTATACCCTGCAAAGCAGAGGAATTGGTAAATTCCAGGCAAATCAAATAAAAACAACTTTATGTCACCATCTCACACATTCAGAGAACCATGTAAAGTGTACAGTGTACAAATGTACAATATTATGCCTGTCAACTTTCAGCCCTGGAAGACTCTGCTGGTTGCAAGGTGCTTTGCTGTTTTCTCAGCTGCAAGACAGGTGTGCTAGGTCCTGCAATCACTACATCAGTCATATACTACCCAGGCCACTCCTACATGCAAGGCAGTAGCTGGGCCACCCAGCTGTACCCCAAAACACACAAAATGTATGGAGAAGTCAGGATCAGCATGTATCAGCTTGAATGACATAAAAAGTACACATTGAATTCCCAAATCCTTACAGGCAGTGGTTTGGCAACTCCTATTTCAACTGTTCCTGTTGGGGCTCCTTTCAGTGCTTGCACTGCTTCCTCCAGGCTGCCATTTTCCAAGTTGATATCATTGACAAACATAAGCCGATCTCCAGGAAGAAGCCTGCCATCTTGCTCAGCCACACCCCCAGGAACTAATGAGCGAATCACAATTACAGTGTTTGCTGGATCAACAGGATCCTAATTAAATAAAGGGAAGAAAAAGATTTCATTTTTTTACTCTTTTATATCTTGAGAGGTGAATTTTTGTTCTTGAGCTTTTACTAACCAGAGCTGTGTTATTAAGAAGTGTTGCTCTCCTCCAGATGAACCTTCAGTAGGAGCAAACTCCTGTCTGTACTGTCCATACATTTAGGCCTCCACTTATTTTTAGTTCTTAAATGTGAAAATTATTACTCCTTTTGAGGTGATATTCCATCATGTATCTCCAGTATAAAATACTACTAAATTGCAGAGTGTTGTCCGCATACATCAGAAACTCATATACTACTGCACTGACAGCGTTGCAAACGCCATCCTCCCTTACACTCAGAGGTTTGAGGACACAGGCGGGCAATGTAGACCGGGGCGAATGTAACACGTGCATACTAAGGGAGCAAAGGAGTTATTTTCAATAACTGTCTTATACTTCATGGTCTCGCTCAACTGAGAAAGCACTTTTCAAGAGGCAAGTTCTTGTGTATGCCTAATTAAACACTTACATGAGAGAGAAACATACCAATACAGGACTCTTAACTGAAAAAACAAAGTGGTGTTTGCTTTTAAGAAAGAAAACTGCTTTTAAGTGACCATCCTCCAATATACTGATTTTTATACAACAAGCTAGCATCAAATACTAGTAACAGGAATGTATGGTTCTGCTATAACAATTATCACATATGCAAAATATTTGTGTGATTCTTACAGAACTACATTCACAAGGAACATCATGTTAATACTTCCAACATGCAGTTCACTTGAGTGCATGAACAGAAAAAAAACCCAAAAAATGTAATCATGTAATAGCTTTACTGACAGCAAAGGTAGAGAAAAGCAAACATCTGCAAACCAGCACACACTTGTAACAAGTTTCCACGTCAAGATGTACATTTGAAAGGATGGACACATCAAGGTGACATGAGAAAGCCACAGGAATAGGGAGACTGCTGGAAGCTGGTATGGAAGAGAAGTGTTGATGGAGGGAGGGAGAGAGGGACGGAAGGAAGGAAGGACATCAAGAAGAGCCTTAACGCCTGACGGCGATTAATGCAGTAAAAAGAATGTCATGGAGCAATAAAACACAAGCGGAAATATAACCAGCAGTGCTGCAGATAGTGCCTGAGCACTGACATCTTCCTCACTATTTTAACAACAAATACTTGCACTGTCACTTTAGATGGCACTGCATGACACATTTTTTGGGAAAAAAGAAAAAGAAATAAGCCTTTCTAGTCCATGTGGTAGTCTTCCTTAAGGTTAGAAATTATGTAGACTTTTCTACAGGCGTGCCATGGTATAAAACATGAGGAATGTGTTAGTACGAAGATAATTCTCCTAAACTTTAGTCAGCGTTCACTGAAAATCCATTGAAAATTTGATGGAATCAGCAAAACACCAATATAAATCTCACTGTAAATTTATTGTTCACAGTCTTAATAAGGAAGCAAAACTTCGGTGACAGAGTGAAATTTTTTTACTGCGTACCAAAGGAGACATCATATGAGAATACACAAATATTATAACATTAAAAAAAAGATAAGTTTCAGAAAGCTGACTAAAGCTGTAAGACTAACTCACATTTGAAAAATATATTAACCAATTTAAGGCACTTCCCACAAGCCTTGAGTACTGTTATCCATAAACAAAATTCAGTCACTAACCACATGAGAACCCACCATTTGTGTTAATGCTCAGAAGAGGCTTAAGCAAAAATATGTTTTACCGTGTGCTGACATGGAGTTCAAATACTCACGCTCATCTGTGATGTCTCACTGCAGAGCATCACGAGCAACACATTAAAGAGTAGTCACTGCTTCATAAAAGACACTTGACTATGCCTTTATCCTTCACATTATTAATCTACACTGCTCTTCACCTTATCAGTGTGCAAATGCAAAATCTAAGGCACAGATTAATTCTAAGGAGTGCCCTGGGGCCATAATTTCCACCTGGAAGTGATCTCCAGATGTAAGTGCATATACTCCTAGGCACAAGATCCCTAGCAGAGATCCCAAGCAGAGATCTGGAAAGAGATCTGATCCCACAGCACCACAAAACAGCTCAGTAAAAGCTTACACTGACCACAGGGAGAAATTATGTGAGGTTCAATTAAAAATTATCCACTGGAAAACTGGGAACAGAAGGAATATTTGTTCTGGGATCCTGACCAAGTGAAGGCAAGAGACAGGCACTGAGTTATTCATTGGGACACACCAAGAAACAGTTAAGATACCCAGGAACTCTGAAGTCAAACACAAAATGACGGGGATGTTTAAGCATGTCCTTGACAGACAGCAGCTAAGCAAGGGATTTCAGAATTACAGTTCTGGATTTTAGTAAATCCTGCTTTAAGCATTTAAGTCCTTTATTGGATCTTGCCCTAAACACCTCACTGCAAATGCAAAATACATGGCTAAATGCCTAAATATGCTGGCTCCATCATTCATTGTCCCTGGGTCACTAAAAGATAGCCTTCTGAAAACACTAGTACATAATGGATTAGTTGTTTTTCTGAACCAGTATTACCATCATCATTAGAACCTGTAGTCTTAATACAATGAGAGGAATATGTAATATAATTACTGGAATGCCTACCAGCAGTGATTAGTTCTACTCTATTGCTTGCTTTCCATTAAAGTTTACTCTTGAAATATATAGAACATACTGCAAGATCCAAACAATATGAAGTATTTTCAAAGAAGTGCAGAAGTTACCTGATAGTCCAATATGCTAAATCCAAGCCCCATACTCCCTTTCTCCAGCTCAATGTGCTGTACTTCTGTTTCCCACATTGCCAAAGATGAACTTTGCACCTCTTCCGTACTTTGACCCTCATCGGCTGTTTCCAAAGCCATTCCCTCTGTGTCCGAGGAGCCAATGAATCCAATTTCTATGTGACCCTGAGAAAAACAGTAAAAATTCACCAATAAAATGTAAACACTTGTGAATCTGTAGAGACAAACCCCTGCTTACAAAAAACAAGATAAAAACTAGGTGATATATCTCTAAACACAAAAGAAGTGCAAGCACTCAGGAAATTTAATGAACTCTGATAAACCTAGCACAAAATTCAAATATCCTTTATAGCTATGCTGCAAGTAAATTAAACTACTGACTAGAAAAATATTTACAAAATGGAACTTCTGTTAAACAAGAAACTTAAAAAAACTTTATTAGTATATGCATTCAAATATACAGGAAATATATATGTTATTAAATGGTATGTCTAAAATATGCCTTCATTAAATGTAAACATACTGAGAGTAGTCAGAATATTTAATAAAAGTAAAAACAAACACACATGTACACACACAGACTGTTCTTCAGTCTGTTCTTCACTTGGTTTCATAGAGAAGTTCAGAAACTATAAGCCGAATTCAGTGCCTTGCTCAGAACTCAGAGTTAACTGTCTCTCTTTTCATGCAAGTATTAATGGTTTGTATACGACACCCTATGCTGTTCCTACATGTTTAGTTCACGAGGCTGCCCAGAGCTGTGCACTTACGAGTGACAGAAGTGTCAGTCAATGAATGCAGACACAGTCATGCGCAATGTGAACCCAGAAAGCAAAGTTCAAAACTAGATTAAATACATTCAGATTCTAAAGAACACGCAGTTCAACTTGCCATACCCCTATATCTCACCTACACAACACAAAGTACAGTACTTAGAGAGAAAGACCCACATCCCAGAATATTTTTGTCTGCGACCAGCCAGGATTCATATCTTCCCGTGGCCTAAAAAATGGCTGATAAACATTATTTGCTGTTCCCTATTTGTCTGGCTCCAATTCCAAAAATATTAAAACATATTTCTAATCATGTAGAAGACCTTCATCTGTTTTTTTTCTCAATGAAACTGTCATTTTCAGTGATTGTTTAAAGACAAAATACCTTTTCTCTGAGTTGAACCTCAGACAGGCTTAGACTCTTTAGTATTTCTGGTTGAGTGACAGGTGGAGCTACTGGACGACAGCACACCATTGTCACCTTAACAGGCAGCTCTTTCAAGATACTGACCACGTCCTTGTGGTTTTCTCCAAGCAGAGAGATCTCATTCACCTCAATAAATAAAGCATACACAGTGGTTAGAACTACAGAGTATTTATAAGTACAATAAACAAAAATGAGTAAAAAACCCAAGCAAATCCCAAATCACTAATCACCTCATTAAAAAAAGTAAAATAAAAGCAACAAAAATGCCCATGCTAATAGACACTTTCAACCCTTAATTTGTACTCAGTTTGGTGCTCAGCATCAAGGTACATATCGAACTGAAGGTATAGTCTTTTAAATTGCATGACACCACCCTACAAACACCACATACACTGTAGCTGCATGTTTCTTGTATTCATGTAAACCAAACTCACATCTTAATTCTAAGAAAATAATTTAGAAAAGTAATTAGGTGTTTAGTCCCTTCACTGAGCAGGGATAATCCTATTCAGTCCTAATGCTTTTGCTACATATTCTTTTTTGGTGACTGTCTTGGTTTCAGCTGGGATAGAGTTAATTTATTCTCAGTAGCTGTGCAGTGCTGTGTTTTGAATTCAGTATGAGAATAACTTTGATAACACACTGATGTTTTGGTTGCTGCTAAGTGGAATCAAGGGCTTTTTGGTGTCTCATGTGCTGCCAGTGAAGAGGTACAAAAACCAAAAAAAAGCTGTGAGAGAGCACAGCTGGGATAAGTGACCCAAACTGGCCAAAGAGATACTCCACACACTAGAGCACCATGCCCCCAGTATATAAACTGGGAAGGTAACTGGAAGGTGTGCGGATCAGGGCTCGGGGGCAGGGTCTGGCATTGGTCAGCAGGTGGTGAACACTTGCATTGTCCATCACTTGAGGGTTTTTTTTTCCTTTTTACTATCATCATTATTATTATACTTTACTTTGTTTCAATTATTAAACTGCCATTACCTCCACTTAAAAGGTTTTACTTCTGATTCTCCTCTGCATCCCACCAGGCTGGGGGTGAGTGGAATGGGTAGGCAAGGGGCTGTATGGAGCTTACTTGCCAGCTGAGCTTAGACTACGACAGAGACTCACATTTGTATCTGAAAAATCACTCCGTAGCTGAAAAATCAGCCACCAGCTGAGAAATGTATGTAAGCATATGTATTCACATAAATATATGTAAGTACATGTGAAGTGACTACTCAACCATTAACTGGCATGCAGTTAGATATGCATCACTCCCATGGTCATAACCTATGAGAAGAAACTTACTGCTCAAAAACCTTACTGAACGCAGACTAAGACAGAGTAGTACTTTATCTTACTTCCAGCAGTTCATCTCCACTGAACAGCTTTCCGCTTCTTCCAACTGGCCCTTCAGGTAAGATAGATCTGATGAAATGATGACCCACTGTAGCTTCAAGGCTTATCCCTAACCCACTGCTTTCACTAAATTTGTTAACCACAGCCACCTAAAATGAAGAAATGGTTACATTAGTCATATGTACAGCCAGATCTGTTACCTTCCATTTCACTTTACATACAATGAGGTCAAAATTACAGAAGTGAGAAACCAGAAGTAATGTCATGTGTAATGGGGACAGTCAGGTAAAAACTTACTCTTTGACCACATACCACTTTGCAATACACAAGTGGGATCTGCTTATGACAACATCATATCTAATAATACATACTTCTGCAGACACTACATCTATGACACACAATTTTGCAGTGTCTCCTAAATTCAGATACCACTTTTTGTCTGTATCTACAGTATATGTTCTATGCATTATTAACATCATTACATTAAACCATTTATTCAGTATGCAGAATGGGTATGAAGTTTCAAGTTCTAGCTAATGAAGGGAGCTTTGAAGTTCATATTAAATATTATTTTTTTCTCTTAAACACATTTATCCTCATGAAGCTAGAAAGTCAGTGAAACAATAGTCATGGGCACAGTAATCTAAAGAGTCTATTATGGTTTTGATAAAATACAGAAAAATACATATCTACATTCAAAATCTATAATTAAAATAATCTCAGCATACTAAGGAGTGCATGTGTAATTTTTATACATGAAGGAAAAAATACAATACAAACAAGTTTCTATCCATATGTTGTCAACACAATAGATGGACAGATGTAGGGGCATTTAACAACAGTAAACAAAATCTACCTACCACTATTTCATAATTCGAACCCATAATCCTCTGCCATTTCATCTTTGTAGCTGCTTCTTCTGTAGTAGTTAGCTGGAAATCTAAAATTTATATTTAAGATTACTGTGACAAAGAATTTAAAAACCTAGTAAACCTATCAATTCCTATAACTGATAAAGTACATGGAACATGCACAGTGACACAATCATTCCCATGATGTCAGAACTCTCCTAAACATGACTAAAAACTTGGCATGTTTAGTCTCACCAAGCTTGGGTTTACCAGAGGAAAAACTCACAAAACAGTATTAAGACCATGCAAAAATAAATGACATGAAGTTCAGTCAAATAGTTTGGTGTATGTGGCTGGGAAGAAAGGATACATATTTACACTAGCCTCAGAACTGAGTCAATTTTTTGTAATTTTTCAAGATAATAAGACACAAAAGAAATAAAAAGGTTGCATTCATTCCCTGTGTTAAATCAGACTACATGTGGGTTGGTCAGACTGATTCAGGGGGATGGCCAAAATACTTAAAAATGTAAACTGCGTACTGATCCTTTTAGGCAGACCCTGAATTTTATAGAGAATGTCCAAAAACACAGTCTGGAGATTTTTTTATTTTTAAAACCATGAGCACAACTGTGAAAGACTTTTCTGAAACTGTAAGCCCTACAGGTCAGTAATAGAATGCAAGGAGCAAAACCTCTTTTTTTTTTTTTTGGCTACTCATATACGCCCACATACCATGACATAAAATTCTAATAGCTAAAGAACAGCAATGAACTTGGAAAGAAAGGAAGGGGGAAAAGTACCGAGACAGGCTAGGTAGCAAACTGTGGCAAATCTTAATTTGATTGAACGTTTATCTGCAGGTCTGAAAAACAGAGAAATGCTTTCTTCCTGCTCATTTTCCCCTCATTCACATTGTCTAGGCTCTATGGCAGAAAGCAATAAAAAGCAGTATTTAGATACAACAGCCAGCAAACACAGCAGGTTTAACAGGATCCTACATATTCAAGGTCCATAGTCTGGGCTGTGTCTACAGTAAATATAAAAATAAACTCTTCAGATCTGAATGCTCATCACAGGCAAAGACAAGAATCTTCATTAGAAAGTTCTCAAAATCCCACTGATTTTAGTAAGAATAGGAAATGACTAAGAGCCTCAGACAGTGTTTTAAGTCTAGTCATTGCTCAGAGACATTACTATGCATAAAGTCAGATGTTGCGTTCAAATAGGATGATACTCTCCCCAAAGCCAAGACACAGCAGTATCTGAAGGAAAGACATTAAAAAGAAATTCCTCCAGCTATCCAAGAAAACCAGAATGCATAACTTATGAAAAGACACATATTGCAGAACTTTTCAGTTCCCCTTTTTACTCTGCAAGCACAAAAATGTTACACATCAAATTAAAACATCAAGTTATGTCTGAATCTGAAAAACACATCACACAGGACTTCTGAAACACAGAACACGGTTCTTGGAGCTCAAGCAGGAAAAAAAATACCCATTGGGAAATAAGAATTTCGACAAAGAGTATGGGAAAATTTGGAGAATGTCAGTGCACCAGAACTGATTGAATTTCAAACATTATCAGAGAATACAGATTGAAATAAATGTAAGCTCAAGAATTTGTGAAAAGGAAATTTAACAGAAGATGCAGAAGTCCTGGAACTGTTGCTGGGCAGCTGCAGACAATTGTGCAGACAATTGTAAAGGCAATGGGGAATGGGGAGGAAAAAGGTTTTCTTCTAGACTAGACTAAACAGAGTAGATATGCAAACCCAGACTACGAGAGGGCTGGGCAAGTAGCCAAAGCAGACTGCTTCATGTGACATCTTCAGCATGTAATTATTTTCAGACACATATGGTAGTCCTGTTCTTACAGCACTCATGATCAAGAGTACTTGATTAAATGTACAACTACTTTGACTCTGTAGCTCTACCTCAGCTACAGAGTGCACAGGAGATAGAAAGACACCCAAAACACCTGATCTTTGTGTAAGCACACAGAAGCGCATTTTCACAGAATAAAATATTAAATGTTGAGAACCTGTTTCCTGTTGTTTCATGTCATCTCCCATATTTACCACACTGGCACTGCAGGGCAGTGATGGGGATGCCTGTTCTGTTTCATTGTTATCTGAAAAAAAAAAAAAAGAAATCTTTTCAGCTATTTAGCATGTTGTAATATTCATCAAGCTCACAGGTATGCTCTGGGGCACCAACTCTCTCCTTCACTGGACTTCAGAGTACCCATACTTGGCAAATGGAATCCGGCATGAGAGGCCCAGAAGAAATATCACATTTCAAAGACATGGTCTTCTGTTAATTCTTTGTCTTCTCCAGTGCGTTTTCAACGAAAAAACCCAACAAAAAACTGAGCACAACTATCAGTACCTGCATTTCTATGACTGAATGAAAATATAACTAAATATAACATTCTTTACCATTCCTGTATTATTTCTTTTTTTTTCCTTCGTGCAATTCAGAAAGCTTACACTGAAAACAAAAATGCTACAGATTTGGAGACCTGCACACCTGGCACACTTTCCACATGTAGAAAACCCCTCCTACCATCAAGTTCTGTTAAGTACGTTTCTGCCTGTCAGATGTCTTGAACACCTGTTGGCTAGAGAAACAGCATTCTGAACATTTCAACTATCCTTCTTGTTAAAGGTAGGAGTGAGAGGATGACATACAGGTAACATGCTACTGGGTCTTTCAAAATCTTGTGCGAGGTGGGGATTAGGCCTCCATTGACTATTTGTGACATACTTTCACTGACATCAAGCTATAACACAAGACGCTGTTTTGTGCTTCCAGCCCCTGGGCAGATACCTTGCGTTCAAACACACTGACTTTCAAGATCTGGCATATATACTTAAATATGTGCAGAGTATTTAAGATAAATCTGCACTAATCTCATGTCATTAGCAGCAAAATTAATACTGGTCTTTGGCTTCTGAATATTTTATACATGCATCGTCAATACCCTAACAGCCTCTAAATACAGGCTACTCCTCTCATTCCTGTAGCTTGTAACGAGCAAGAGTGAAAGGACATGAGATTGGTTATGGTCATTGAGGAGGGTCTTTCTCTGATTGCTTTTGAATGCAGCTCTCACTCTTACGCACGAATAAAACATTTGCTACCTTCTTACCATTCAAAAATTTGCAGGATCAAAGTCTCGAAGAAATTCAGCCAGAAGTGCAATCCAGGACAGAACTTTCAACACTCAAGTTGAAAATGTAGCAAGTAATACCACTGTGTCTGAAAGATTATCAAACCATAGCGGACAAAATTCCACCCTCATGTACAGCAGCTCTGCACAGCAGCTCTGCCATCTGTAATAGCTACCCAGAATGAATCTGGCCCATTTTATTTCCAGTTTGCATTTGAGAAGAAAAATGTTTCAAGCCAACTTTACATCAAAGCCAGTTTTAATTACNAAGTCCTTTTCAACAGGAGCACTGAAGTCCTCCTGGGACGGAATACGATTTTCCTGCTTTAGACCTCTTCTGATCAAAGTGAGCCGAACCGTTTGTCCTGTGTGCCGCAAAACGTCAACTGCTTGCTGGTTAGTAAAACCCTGAAGATTTGTTCCATCCACCTGCAGGATTAAGCAGCTTTTCAGTTCACCCAGGAAGAAAAAGTTCAGGGCGAAACAATGCGGTGAGCTCTCAGCATCTGCTAGCCTAAGCAAAAAGCAAGTGGAGGGGCAAGAACAAAACCTGTACAACTTTATGTAACTGGATATGCTAAGCACTCCCACTGGAGTACCCCACAGCTAGGTGCCAACCAGCACCACAGCAAAGAGGGGAGGAGTGCCCACCATGGTCCGGCCAGGCAGATCTGCTCTGCAAGGTGGGAGAGGATACAGCATGTGCTGTGCAGGGCATATTGCGCAGCCTGTCTGCTCAACCACTTCAGCCATCCCTACCTCTGAGGAGAAAATACTGGGTGAATAAACCAACACAGCCATGGCTAGGAGTTCTGGAGAGAGAAGAGTGAGGAGAGGCACATCGATCCACTGTGGTAGAAAGACCTACAGAGAGCAGTCATTTTGAGGTCAAGTAAACTTAGATAGACAGAAGTCTACTAATGAACACCGTGAAGTCCAATTTCCAAATAAAACACTGTCGCAACAAACCAGATGCTATCACTGGTTCATCATTTTAATATTTTAAAGAATAAAATTTTGGCCTCCTCTGTTTGAAACTATTTGATTATCTCATTAACTCACTTTTTTTTTCTGAAATTCTAAACTTTGGCATTTCTCAATTCTATCCCATTATCCCTAGCACCCACCACATTTTATTCTTCTCCCTGCAAACTCCATAATATCCTATTATTCCTACATCTACCCCACAGTGCCTTAAATTTCTTAAACACTTCTTACAGTACTATGTTCCTTGACTCCTGTATTTTTTTCAGCCTATCCACACAACACACATACTTCATTATTTTAATTCCTCCTACATGAAGAATGAATCCCCTGGACCCTTAGTCATTTTTTGTCCTTCTCTGAAATTCTTCTAAATATAAAGCAACTAAAAATCAGCTTGGACTATTTAATTTTTCCTCCACACTTAAACAAACCATATTTTAAAAGTGTTTATTATTCTTCTGTGTCTGAGCACTCAAGTAATTTTCTTCTTTTGCATCTGCAGTAGAAGAAGAAACAAACTTCGGAGTAGTTCATTTTAGCCATTTGTACTCAGCACATAAATCATAACAAAAAAGATATATACTTCCACAAACAAACATGCGAACACTTTTGGAGAAAGGCCATAACCTGTTCTTAGTGCTGTCTTCACACAAATGCAAGGACAGATCTATAAAGACACAAAAATGCACTCCCTGCATTCAGGACGTGATTTCTACCACAGAACCAACAGTTTATGGATGAAAACATGTTCTTCTTTCTCTGAACACCTAAAACTTTATTGACACATTTTTTAAAATCATTTTGGAAACAGTTGTCCAATTTGAATCAAACTTTGAAATTTCGCACTTACTAACCTCCTACTGATAAGGAGGATATATAATGATATATTCTCACATACAAACCAGATTTTTTTTTAAGAAATACAAGTTATGTGCAAGTAGCATCATCAGAAAGCATGTGATGAGATACTCAGTTAGAAAAGGACTCAGAATTGCAACAATGATCCTAAATATTTTAAACAAGTACAAAATGAGCATTTCTTTACAACTTAAAGAAGCAGAGTTTTGTAGACAAGTGATCTCACTTCTTCCTGTGTTTACTCACAACTATAATTTGATCTCCAACATGGATTCTGCCATCATGTTCAACAGCACTGCCTTTTGTAATGCTTTTCACAAAGATACCAGAAGGTTCTGCAATGAAGAAACAGGAAAAATTAAATTAACTAAGTTATTAAGAAACAATTTAAATAATGCAACTAAAAGCACCAGTCAAAGCAAGGGAAAAAAAAAGAAAACACAATCTCTAAGTAAGATAATAAAAGAATTGTAATGAAAGCAATGATGTAAAAAAAACCAAACATATTATTATTTTCTTAAAGAATGAGCCAAATTAATGTCTGCTTGCACTGGAGCAGATTTCATTCAAAATCTTACAATCTCAAATTCACAATTGTTGCTGCAAAACAAGAAATAGTCTAACTTACTTTAACCTAGGCGTTGAAACCAACATCAGCAAAAACTGTATCTCTGACTTTTGCCAGATTTGGACAGAAAATTCAGCTTGAATACACTAATCTGGTAATTTCTGAATTTTCTATGTACTTAATAACCACTTAAGAAAATATATGTTTGGATAGCCAAATTGAGAAAATTATAAGCAAACAGGTCTACATTCGAACCAGCTTTTAACTGCAGTTATCAGTATTTGATAAAAGGGACACAAAGTTTTAAGAACTCCAACAAAACAACAAAATGAAACAAAAAAAGCCCCCATCAAAACAGAAACATTTTAGTTACTAACTTGTTACTACTTTTGAATCAGAAGGAAAAGTAATATATAGAAAACACCTACAGAAGGGACATTTTACTAAAGGAAAACATGACAGGAAAAACACGCTTGCCTTTGAAACAACTTCAACAGCTCAATAAAGTGAAAATATATTGAGTTCCTACATGCACATTTTGCACAGCTTACATGAAATCAGGAAAAATAACAGCATAAACTGGCATGAAATCATTCTGATGGTCACAGGCCTGCAACACTGGTATCAGAAATCTTAAAGCATCTACTCTCTCTCCAAAAATGTTCCCACTCTGTTAAATGAATATGCTTGATGTGAAGATAACCCACTACAAAATGCATTTTAAAAGCTGTCAGAGCCTTTGCAGACCTCAAGCTAACTTTTTACTGGCCCTCAATATGACAAAAGTTATAAGGAAGGAGGGCTAATGACTCAATTCAGTTTAGGAAAAATAAGATTACATATATATTTAAGTCACCTCATAGACAAGCTTCTTTCTTTTTGTTGGGGTTTTTTGGGGGGGGGGGCAGGGCCTGGGCTTTTTTTAAGAAGTTGTTTGCCCAGGTTTTGTGCATAACTACATTGCTGGTCCTCCTAACTTCCAAGCATTTTTATATCCTGTAACAGCTGTATGATAACATGACAAGTTATTTGTCATTCACAAAAAATTCAGCCATGGTACTTGTTGTCCAGCAGTTTTATTGCTGCTTCTCTGACAGCAAAGTTGTTCTGTAACTGTTAAGTCACAAAATTGAGTTACCTAATTAGTTCCTAAGACAAGAATATTCTCTAACATAATTATATGCAGCACAGTAACTTCAAACTGAAGATCAGCGATACCCAAACACTAAATCAGTTAAAATATGCTCTCAGATCTATCACATGTTCTACATCTTAATTTGTCTTTTGAGGATTCAACTGGAAGCTGCTAAAAAGTGGACTTGCACAAGCTGTGACTGTCTGGTCCTGTAGAAGTCCAGTTTTTTTAATCCAACAACTTATAGCTATAAACTGCCAATAATATGGAATGTACCTATCCATATATTTTTCCAACAATATACATGTGGATACAAGCCAAACCAACATGAGAGGTTTTATGATACATTCAACAAACATCCCTTCCCAGCAACATCAGAATTTACCAAATTTCCCCTAGGGAGGCCTAACACAGTTCTGGATCATTTTTCTGAAAAATGTAGTGGAAATTACAAAATAAAAATAAACAACTGTACATGAACATTTCCATATTTATTTATTTAAATAAACATACTTATTGTCTGCCACAGCCCAGAGATGGAGAAACATTTATTATATCAAGAAGTCAGTAAAGAATTCTTGACGTGCCAGCCACAGTATACACATTGTTTCAAAATGAATAACAATACCTCTTAAAACTACTCAGAATTGTACTGTGTTGTCTTGTAAGAAGGCTAGTTCTAATAAAAAGGGCTCAACCAATTTTACAATCATTTTTCAAAAACACATAAACAAAAGCTTTAGCCAAAAGTGAAGATAAAAACTGATTTAAAAATACTGAGGTGGGATTTTATAGTATCGATTGCTTTTATTCTGAATATCTTTTTTACAAAAGGAAAACTATTATTTTTCCTTTACAAACTTCAAATAGATTTTAAATGGTTAAGGGTTCTTGTAAGAGAAGCTATACCAAAATTAAGTCTTTGATGTACAGACACCATAGTATGCAATAGACTGCATAGTAAAGTGCAGGAAATGACAATTACCTGATGTCTTGTCTCCAATGTAACCAGCAATAGTTATTCCTAAACCCTGGTTGTTTTTAGTGAGTTCAACATTGAATTTCTCCCCATCTTCAAAGCTATCAACAGAAGCATCGTCCTAATAAGAAAACCATGATTAGAAAGGAAGCTTTCTTTTCTTTAAAGATACACCACATTCTTTTACGTCAGTAACACATAAAATTAGATACAAACATTAAAAAGGAAGTATGAAACTTGTTTATGTTCTTATTTGCTGTTCATCAGAGAAGCAAGAAATAGGTAACATTCCTCATGGTAAAGCAATGCAGGGCAGGTCATGTCCTCCTCACCCCACTGCTCTCGGATATTACCTCTAACCTATCAAATCATTATTTAATGACTAAAATGACTGGTGAAATTTGTACAAATTGAACAATTAATTTCTTGTACAGTAAGTTACATATATATGTATATGAATATGTAGCTTGCTGTCTTTCTGGGACCTCTTCAGAACTTGCTTTAGACTGCTGTGTTATTAAAAAGAAAAAAATCCAAATTGCATTTTGCATTCTATTTGTCTAAATTTCTGTTCATTAACTATATGTATCTTTTTAAAACTTGCCAAGTTTAAAATATACTAAAAGCTATCACCAATGAGGCAATTACATTCCTTGCTTTTGAAAGGCTTAAAAATTGTGTTTTAGCACATAGCAATTATACTTCCAGCTAGCTAAATAATTACAATCTCCATTAATACCTGCTATAACTCTCTGAATCTCAATAACAACGAATTTTGGCGCTAATTAATTACTTGTTGTTAATGAAAGTGGAATACATATTAAAATCCTATTTCAACAATAGGGGGGTTGTATTAAGAGTTTGTATTCTGTCCTTTCTGCATGCCGAATAGCAGCTAATATTTTTTTTTAAGTGCCAATATGGCAAGAAAGCAGATACTAACTAAACCCAGTTTGACTAGGTAAGTATGCGCCAAAAAAAGACTTCAGGAGATCTACGATGCTACTTGCCAAAAAAGAATCTGACTTGAGTTTTTTATCCAAGCAACTCCACCAGAAACCAAATTAAACATATGAAAAATAAATTTCTACTGCATTAACCATCCCTCTGTTTGAAAATACAGGATTATTTTGGCCACAGGTAATGCCACTAAAAAAAGATCCAATTCCTACAGCTTCATGAATTTTTACAGGATAGACATCTGCAGGTAATATGACAAGAAGTGCACATTTTGCAAAGCCACTCTGGTCTCAACAATAGTTTTAAGATCATCATGAAGACTCCACCCACACCGTATTTGATAGGAAGAAACTAAAAAACCAAGCTGTTGGCATCATCATCTTCACTGCAGACCCAAATCAATGAATCTCGCATTAATCAACAGGGTGCTTCTTCCAAGGATGTGACTTTGTGTAGGCACAAGCAGTTTAAAAATACCCTGCCTCCTGCCAGGAGATAAGTACCAAGAAAGATGTATTGAAAAGTATAGCAATTGGGAAGGTGGCAAAAACCTCAAATTGTGCCCCTTTGCTGCTTTGAGCTATTCTGTCAGTACTAGAAATCATATTGATTCGGCAGCTGCAGATACATCTTTTTACATTGCACCATATAACCTCAAGAAGGCAAATACTGCAGAAATATACACAGATAAAATTACCAAATTCAGCTTTTATTTTGAGAGATACATTTCAGACACGTAATACTAGGGCTAAGTATCAATCTCTTCATCTAAAATGCAGAAAGGTTTTACATCTCTGAGTGCTGTAAACACACAAAAGTACCAGTTTGTCTCCCCCTTAGATGCTCAGAAACCTCCATGGTAAAATTAACTTTCTTTGCCTTACAGCCACAAAACAGGGGATGAATATATGTTAGGTTTTCACAGATACCACTACAATGGACAGAGACAAAACGATGGTATCACCATCATAAATTGTTGCACAACAATCATGTATAAATTGCAAGGCCTTTTTCTCTTCTGATGTGACTTGTCTCAAATCTACATTGTAACTGGGAAGAAAATGCGTAGACAAACAACAGGAAAAAGTAAAACAAAAAATTCTCTCTAGGGGTAGGCTCAAAACAACAAACTTTTTCTTCTCTCATTAATTTACTTCACATATTCATGTTCAAATGTATCTGGTCATAGCCACATGCAGCAAAACAGTACTGTTTCTGACTCCCACAAAACCAGACTCTGTTACAAACATGTAAATTACCTATTTTGTAGAGGTTTTGAGCTGACAAGTCATGATAATATTTACAGCATTTTTAAAGTGGCTGACAGTTGTAGAGGAGTAACAATACAGAGTGCAATCATCAGTAGGGGAGTAAGGGTAGCAGCTGGCTGACTTTTTTTAGAAAACATCTAGCAAATGAGAAATGCCAGGTGATGTAGGAAAGAATTAGCATCTGTGTGCTGGTTAGCACAGGGAGGAAAGTTCTCATGAACAGATGAAATTATATGGAAAGAAAAAGGGCAGGCAGACAGTGAAATGCTAAATAGTCAACTAGTTCTGTCTGAAGAAAACACTGTGTTACTTCAGTTGTCCCAATATAATAACATACTCCTACAAGCAACCCAGAACAAGTTGTTAATCAGATTATATTTATGGAAGTCCTAAACCTTAATCCCAAAAGTCTTCAAGAATACAGTTCCTTGCACTGTAGACTCATTATATTTAAATTCTCCCAGGCTGTCAGATGAGAATAGTGCTACTGGGAAAGAAAATCCTAGCTTTTGAGAACATAAACACAAAAGACATTCAAACAGAAGTTAAAAATAAAAGTTTGCAATGGGTTACATATGTTCACTGCTGCTTACCTGTTTCTCTGGTGTGGAGGTGGGTACTGGTGTACCTGGAGGAACTGCTGGTAGAGGTGGCTCCTCAACAGGACCTCTTGCAATTACCAGTTTCACTCTATTTCCACACTGCCTTAGAACCTGTGCCACCTGCTCACTGCTCATTCCAGCTAGGTCTGTATCACCAATTTTCAAGATGTGATCTCCACTACACAATCTCCCATGCTGAAGGAAAAATAATGACAAAAAATTGCCATTTCTCCCATTTACCATACAATTAGAAAAAAAAGCACATAGCTTTAGCCACTTTTAAGAGATACGAATCAGGTAACTTTCTGGATGCCAAGTCAATATCCTGGTAACACAGAGAAGAAAAGAAGGTTGCCTAATGGCTCACTAATTTTACTTGTAATTTCCCCAGAAATATCCAGGAGATCCTTTTTCAAGATGTCACCCAAGCACAGAGAAAAAAAAGTGGTTAGCTATGGTTACTCCTACTGGTGTTTAACAACTGCATGTAGATTGCAGAACTTCGGGTTTCATTTCCAAGCACGCTTCCAAAAGACAGCATAAAAATGTATATTCAGCTTTGCACTGCTACTAAAAAGCCAGTAGTAGTAGTAACAGGATTAACTATGACTTCAAAATAAAATTAATTTCTCTCTTACTGTGATCCAGTACTTTACACTGGTTTACTCTCTTATTGATTTACCTTTACTTCAAAATAAAATTAATTTCTCTCTTACTGTGATCCAGTACTTTACACTGGTTTACTCTCTTATTGATTTACCTTTAATTAATAAAAAACTTCACATGAATTTAGGCTATATGATGAGTAATAAAGAGACAGGTTTGTAAAAGGAATCTATCTATGTGATCAGGGGAAAGAGAGCAGCATCAAATCCTGTCCATGCATCTCTAGGCCCTGTTATCAGGCCTCTACTGCTGTTGTTGGAAGACTAACCAGTCTCTGTGCCTATTCAATCCTTGACCATCATTAATGCAGCCCTACGTACCTGTCCAACAAACAAGCTTGAAACGAGCTGTGATAACCAAATTCAATTCACGTGAGCCCTTCAGGCAAGGGCAGAGCCTGTGTCTTGAAGCAGACACATGAAGCCACATACCTGCTCCAAGCTTCAGCAAGTTATGCAGAGAAAAGTAGATGCTCTTAGCTGCTCAGGCACAGCAAGTCAATGTTTGGAGTCCCCTCTACACCTGATTACAACCAGTACACTCATGAAAGAATTAAGACTCTAAATGCATATGCATAAAACATATATAAGGTTACAGACTAGAAAATGTGATTTAGAGCCTAATCCATCTTTAACATTCAAATGCAGAGACTCCTGCACTAAACACACCTTTACAGAGGAAAATTTTCAGTAATCACTGTCTCTTTTTTATCATTTATTTGGATAAAAGCTACCACTATTTGGTCTGACCGTAAAAGTAAAGAGTGACTTCACGCCTTACTGAACAGTAACAGAGAAGTAGGTTGAATTTACCTGATCAGCCACCCCTCCTGGGAGGATGGTTTTAACAATCACTCCAGTTGACTTTCCTCCCACTATCCCAAATCCCAGACCTGAGCCATCATTCACCAACTCTATGGTCTCCACATGCTGCCAGTGAACCTACAAGGAATAAATATAAGCTTGCAAATTACTAAAAATACAGAATCATAGAACTGTTCAGGTGTAAAAAGATCTTTGAGATTATCAAGTCAAACTGCTAATATATGTATTAGAACTTGCAAACTATTTTCTCTTATTTCTTGACTATGTTTCTGATAATGGAATGTTGGAGGAAAATGAAGATATAATACCTTTCTAACAATTACTATTAGGTGAAATATTACATAAAACCAGAGCTGGGTAATAGTCAGACCTTTTAAAAACTTGTTGAATGAATTTAAGCAGCAACCTAGGGCTGCCCACCATCATGCCCCTTTGCAGTCAGTTTTTGCTAGAAAACCACAAAGGACTGGAAATTAAAATCTTCAGGTAAGTGCATGTTCACATCAGCCATTATAACAAAGCACAGGAGAAAGCAAAATCCCAATTCAGTATTTTTAAGGCTGAAAGCAGCACCAAGTATTGTGAGGCAGGTATCAGCAGAATCACACCATGTAATGAACAAAGACTTCTGGGTTGTCTGATGGCAACAGCACTAGAATGAAGTAGTTCTGATGACAGACTTTGTGTTCTGACAAGAGCAAAACTGCTCTGAAAGAAAGACAAATGCTAGCTCGCTGACATAGGGCACTACTTGAAGCTGGAAGCTCACGGTGCTCTTTCTCCTGAAGAAGAACTCACACAGTAAACTCATCTGAAATTTAAAACCGCAGCTGGTGCTACAGCAGGTACAATCTGAAATAAGCATTTATTTTGGAATAATCAAGGTATTGCAAATTCAAAGCCCTGTGGTACCTGTTTGCAAATCCAGTCTTAACATAAATCTACGGTGATCAAGCGAAGCCTGAAGGAAAAAGAACAGCTCCTAGAATGCTGCACTTCAAAGCAAAGAGAACACGAGAGCTGGGAAAGGCATGCTAAAAAAAAGCAGAAGCAGCTGGGGCATGTTTGTAAGGAACATCTTTTCAAGCAAGGGAAACTGTTCAGTGAATACAGAGGCAATCACATTGAGAAAGAAGTGTGCCACAGCAATACTAGAGGAGAACAGGCTTCTATGTGCTGGCAGGAAAAGTTAGGTCAGTCAGCTGCACTCCTGCACACAGATCAAATGAATAATTCTGATATTCCTTCACTAAGTGATTAAAAAACCCACTAAAACAGTTCCTTTTTCCCGACTGATTGCTCTCCATACTTCTGGTAATTGACTCCCTTAGAGAAGGGCAAGAGATGACTGACGAGTAAAACCTACAGAAACTGAATATAAGCTGTTTCATCCCAGGACAAGCCATTACATGAGTAAGGTAAGAGGAAGAGAAAGTACAGTTAATAGCACCGTGTTTCTGAACGGTGTGCAAAAGCCCTCAAAAGAAAGGCATTGTAGCAGAGCTGTTTTTTGGGGATTCCTTAAATGCCTCTTGTAACTTTACTGGAGCCCCAATCCTAACAGAGAACAGAGAAACAAACACAAAAGCACCCATCCAGCTGGTGGTGCAGATCAGATTACAATGCCTCAAAAAACTGTTTGCCAAGCAGAAGGCAAAGAAAAAAAGATCCTGTTTACTGCCAACTTCAAAATAAAGCTCCATCAAGTGTGGGAAGAGATAGGAATGAATTGAACCGCAGGCTGTGGGATGTGCCTGCAGCACCCCAGGACGGGACAAAGAAGCTTGTCTCGGCCTGAGCTTGGGGGAAGGAGATGCCACACGGCAGAGCCCTGCGGAGAGGAGCCTGCCGGAAGCTGCAGGACGGGTGGACAGCGTGTTGTCACCCCCATATAGGGACACTGAGGAAGTGTGTTACTGACATGGCAATGTGTGATAGGCTGCTTAGTGAAAAATACCACATAAGGAAATACTGGGTCTTGAAAAAGTGTAAAAAACCAACTCGTTTCTTTGAATAAATATCTCAGATTCCTTGCTGGTCTGAGTCCATGCCTTAGTCTTTACGCCAATCAAGTAATGTAAACATGCTGTATTTGCATTGGTGGATAGAGATAATTTGGCAGATGGGAAGAAGGAATACATCCAAGATTAAGATTTTTCCCCCAGCAAGCCTAAATATTTTCTACTCTTTGTAGCAGAAAGGTACAAAAAACATAAATAGAAGAAAAACCTCAAGAACTGTGAAGGAATATACATACAAGTTAAAAAAATTAATCAAAAGACTATATGCAGTAAGTACAAGCATGCCCAGAACTGAATACACAGATGTTTGGGGTATACTCACCGGGTTGGAATGGGCTGAAACTGTGCTAGCTGCAGACGGAGACCGGGAAACTACAGGACTGATGAGCTGAGGAAAAGTGCCTCTAGCCACAACTAGCTGGACATTATCTTTTGCTTTCTGCAGAATGCTGATAGCCTGTTGATGTGTAATTGTCTGATCAAGGGCTTGTCCGTTAATAGCAAGGATTTGATCTGCTTCCTTCAGCTTTCCATCTCTATCACATAGGTGTAAACAGAGGGGGCACGACAAAATAAACAAACAAGACAAATCAAGGAAGCATTGCCACAGAAACTGCAATATTTTGACAATTTTCCAGTATTTTTAATAAATTGGTCTCTATTCCCCCCACTTTTTTAATCCCCCCTGCAGTTTTGCTGAAAGGAGATGATGTGGCACTGTGGTGATCTCTCCCTTTGAAGCTAATCCCACTGCCACTCTCCCCTGGCTACTATCCCCTAGCCAGCCCTCTTCTCCCTGAACCCCCATGCGAGACTAAGCATATTAATCTCAGTCGCTCCCAACCACAGCCTGGGAACTTATGTTTATCCTTGACTTTGAGCCTTTTGCTTTACAGACCAAGTGCCCCATTTTGTTCAGTGCACTCATTTTGAATATTCATCAAACCATGGAGCGGAACACACTTTCATCAATATATTACAGAAACAAATTTTTTTTTGCTGAAAAACAAGGGAAAAAAAAGGAAAAGAATAAAAGAAAAAAAGAAGGACAAAGAAAGAAACAGAACAAAAATGATAAAATAGTTCCCTTTTATGCAAGGGGAAAAAAGCCCTGAACAAATTAAAAAAACCTCTTCACTTTCTGACAAAAGAAGCATCATTGTAAAATTAGATGAGTCCTTCCCCAGATCTACTCCAAAGGAAGTGTATGAAGCCTACACAGTTGAATCACTCTCTCTTTGCTCCACCACTTCTTTGCATCCCAAAGTGGCAATGCTTTGAAAACAAAGGGCAGCAAGGAAAACAAGTATCTCTAACTACACCAGCTTTTGTGAGCACCTACACTGTAGAAACCCAGGCAGAGCATTCAGGAAAAAGACTATTTAGCTTTAACTATAGTATTTCACTTGTGAATTTGAACTGGTTTTCCGAGTGCTCTCAAAGACTTATTATTGCCAGAGCCTTTATCATTTATAAGCCCTGTAACAGCTGTTGAATGCTCCTTTTCTTGACAGTGAATCAGGCAGGGCCTGATTCAGTAGACAGGTCTCACCTCCAAGCAGGAAGTAAAGTAAAAGCAAATACCTCTCAAATGGGAAGGAAACAAACAAACAGAAATTTAAAAAAAAAGAAACAAAAAAGCCCACCTAAACCAAAACAAAAGCAAACAAACAAAAAGAGAAAGTGAAATTTAGGCAGATTAAAAAATATTGTAGAGAGATAAAGCACGTCATATTTTGTAATTGATTTAACTACAATTAACACTGTAGACCATGTCCTTGTCTCTCTTGCCCATGTTCTTATTACACCTACAGTGCTCAGATCACAAATAATCCGAAAATTTCTCTGTAAAGCACAGTGAGAAACAGCACCAACATGACTCAGCTTCCCCGCACAAAATACGGAGTACACCACAAAACAGCTTGGGCCAGGATCCTGATCAGTGACACACTTCACCAGTTTGCAGTGAACCAGTGCTGCTGCCATTTACCATTGAGTTTGTGTGCTCCCTTGGGCATTTCTCTCAACATTAGTTGTGGAATCTGAGTTCAGCAAGGTATTATGATTGCTGAGCTTCTGTAATACCAGCTGAGTATCTCTCTGAATGTCCCTGACTTTAGGTCAAGACTTGCTTGACTTTAAAGCTGGGTTTCACACCTGCTCAATGGGACTCTACCTAACAAGTAACACTGCCAGATACAGCTGACTTCTGTGCACCAATCTTCAGGGCATTCAAGGACAGCAAAATACAGATTTCAACTTTAAAAGACATGACATGGAACAGCAGCTTCCCTTTTTTTCCTATTTAAAAATCCCAGGGAAATGACATTTGTTGTTTCCATAAATTGAGAACAGTTCATACAATGCCCGTTCCAACATTACACAGATTGTGGCAAGTAATTTTACATCAGCAATGATGCTCAGAATATGGAGAGAAACATGCCCTTGTACCACAAAAATAACAGCAGTAACACAACTGAACTGCAGTGTCACATTAACATTTGGTATAGTAAAATATTCAGTAGTAATCTTACCTATGCGCCACACTTCCCTCCTGGATTTCTTGCACAAATATTCCTAGTTCTCCCCTGTTTTCACTCTTAAGTCCCACAACACTGAAGCCCAGACCACCACTTAGAGGTTTAATAAGGTCAATTGTCTCAACAAGACGACCCTGTTCAGCAAAAAGTTAAAAATGAACAAAGGTTAAAAATGATGAAAAGCAGTAATAATAAATGTGGTGAACAACTCCGAAATTAATTTCTAATGACAGCTACAGCTGGGCAAGACCACACAAGCTAATAACTGAAACATAGTTCTTAATTTCCGATCTCTTGCTATCATACAGAAAATATTTGAGAAATAAATATTATTACAGCCCAGAAGAGGAAATCAGGGAACAAAAGATAAATACGAAGAGTTTTGGTTCAGTAGTGACTGAAGTAGGATATATATCTATTTTAGAGAGTACAGGACAACTTCCAAGCAAAACCAGAAAAGGAGGATAAATTTCAGAAAGATGAAAGAAGTTGGACTATGCAAAAGGCTCTCCTGAACACCATTAGACATCTCCTATGCTGCTCTATTACAGATTAAATTGATAAATCCTAGAATATATGCCTGGGCACTCCCAGCTCCAGCCACTGAAAGGACTCATGCACTATTTCTGCCTGCTACAGGAAAGCAGTACGACCACAGAACAATGCATAGCAAGGTCAAAATTTTCCATTTTATTTCCAAGAAAGTCATAGAACTTGCTTTCATTAATTATGCACACAAGAGCATGCTCTGACCAAGTATTTCTCCCTCATGCACAGAGCAGCAGTTCTACAATGAGCATGGAAAAATAATGGCATGCTGATCTGTAATACACACACTGGTCAGCTAACGACAGTAGCTCACAAGTGACAATGTCAGGGCTAGTTTTTCAACTGCTTTCTCATGTACTAATTGTTCCTCAAACTAAAAGGTTACTTTTATTTTATACAGTAAGTGAGCTCTGGTTTGTGTAGTAACTCAATTGCTTTTAAAAACATATACATGTATCTTAATCTTCAGATAATCGGTAATCCATATTTTGTGGTTATTATATGACAAGGTTACCTGCGACATGTTTCTGATCAGCTGCTCAAAGTCATCACTAGAGAATTTCCCATTAATCTGAGGAGTAATGGATCTCATTGATGCTTCTAGCACATTAGCTGGACTGCCATTCTGCTGAGCCAACAAATATGACTCATTAAGTGGCAAGGACCCCACATTCACACCATGATGGACAAGCTGTGGGAATTCACCACTGGAATGTATGGAAGGTATAACATTTACCTGTAAAAGATTGAAGGCAACACAGATTTACAGACACAGCAGAAACCCTCTCATTAGGTAAAAACACCATCATAAGCCAACTGATCATTAGAGGTACTTGAAATTCCAATTTGCAATTTCAAACAGACATTTTAAGAAGAAAAATTATCTTCAATATTTATACTCAATGTAAAGTTGTGAACTACAAGCAAGAAACACAAAAGAAATTCATGAGAGCAACCTAAAATTATTTTCCACACTCTGTGTAAAATTCATTTGTTCCCATCATCATAGCATCTTGAAGAATTCCATCACAGTGTTAGACGTAAACAACTATGAACAACCTTTTTCTAAGTATCAGTATTTAAGAAAAAAAATCAGTTGTTTTACCAAAAAAAAAAAAAAAAAAAAAGGATGGGAATATTGGAAAAAAAAAAAGTAAGTGAATATTGATGAAAAAGTAAGTAAATCTCCCTGCTACATACAGAACAAATTTCACTGGTCAGGGTTTCCACATCACTGCATACTACAGCTACCAATGTGACTATCTGCATGAGCTAGGATTAAATACAAGATTACTGAACAAGGCTAAAACCACTAGGCTGATCTGAAACTCACTATCATACATTTATACAGACAGACTTTACAATACACTTTTCTCAAACCAGAAAAGAAAGTAAGAAAATTCTCCGTTTTGCACAGCCACAGTAAATCACCTCTTTTCAAGCAGATCTGTGCCAGCCAATCTAATCAATGGCTGCTGGTGATATAAAGCTCAGGTGAAGCAGAAACCCTCATTTGTCTTTTGTCCCACTTGCCTGTCAATTGGACTGTCAATTCATACTGCTTTACTCCAGATAAATTTGCTTCATACTTGCCTGGCACACTAACCATCATATTGCAATTTCAAACACTTTTCATAGTTTTACAATGCACACTTTCTAGCATTGTGCATCACAACACAGAAACCTAAGGTTCCCCTTCCTTAAAGTCCTATTTTAAACTTCAAGTATCAATAAAAATTTCAAAACAGTAGACATATTCTAAAATGTCTACTGCATCAGTCTCAACTGTTCAAGCACGTTACTTCTATTATGTTTATCATATAAATCCTCCCACAGTCCAGTCATTAAAAGGTCAATATTGTTCTCCATCACACAATTCCATCTCATTTGAACATTTCAGGAAAATGCAATAAAACAAACGTAATTTGTTGAACAACTTATGTGCCCGGAAAGGCCCTCAGGTTAAAGAGAAAAATACCACAAGGCAGCATTGGAAAGAAAAGTTCTCAACAGCATTTATAACCCTGCTCTGACACAAAAACTGTAAAGAAGAAAATCTGGATGTCTGGAAGGCAGTGATTTTTATATCATATTGATTATGTTCTTTATCCGTATTTGTGAGGAATCACTTGGATTATGCTTCAAACAAATTGTGACTGTTTTTTTCTACTCAATACTGAAGTAGTTCTTCAAAAAAGATAAGGCAATGTCTTTAGGGAATTACGGTTTTCTCCCTGGTAGAGAACTTGGGCATTCTCATGCTGAAATAGAAGTAGTTACAGGCCAACTAATTGTTCTAGTTTCACATTCTATGTCTTCACTGACCAAATCCTGTTCAAACCGGCAATACAGTGCCACTTTCTCCGTTTGAAATTTCATCCTTTCTCCATACTTGTATGAGCTGGGGCATCACTGCAGACATACAGGAACTGACTGACTTCTCCCATTCCTTCTGCCTTTCAAAGCAAAAGATGGAAGTTGTTTATGTTTTCCTAAGACACATAACTAAGTAACAACTCCATTATTCAGAAAACATTGGATTATTTTTATTTGCATGATGGTTAAAACGTCACTGAAAAGAAGTGTTGCATACTATATATATTGCAGGAAAAGGAAAAAAATAATCTTCCAATTCACACTAACTTAAATAGAACTTCAAAAGTTTCTCCTAAAAAATTCAGGACAACAACACAGCTACAACACAGTATTGAATACAGTCACATCAAGAGCAACTGACAGCAACACCTCATTTTCATCACACCTTTTTTAAACAAGCACAGCTCATGTTCGGTGGAGGATGTGCTTAGCACATGAAGCCAACCTCACATAAAATGTCATCTGATCTCTGAAACGCTAAGAAAAAAATGTTAAACTGTTAACAGAGTAAAGTTTGGTGTATGTGTGTGTGCAAAACCTTCACATTTCACTTCTCCTCTTCTGAAACAGACATGGTTACACTTCAAAAACTATAAAAACATTTATAATGACATTTATAGTAGTACTTAAGGTAGAAGTTCAGAATTCTGAGACAAATTTTAAGCAGAAATGTGATGACTACTCTCTTCTATGTGCCTCCCAAAATCCAAGTTAATAGCATGAAAAAGTAGAGAATAACTGCTGTATAGTCTTGCTAACCACAGAAGTATAGGTCATTCTAGGGGGAGCAATAAACCACAAGTGCAAACTCTGAAATGAAGTATTTTTCATAACTTATAAATTGCACTACTTTGCAGTAATACAATCACCCAAATTCCATCAAGAAGTAGCTTTATAGAACTATGGTTGTATAACTACTGTAGCAAACATTACTACTTTATTTTATAAACTGGATTATGGTATTTTTCCTTGATTGGCTTTCTCCTTATGGTATGAAACACTTCCAGTGTGGATATAATTTGCAAAAGATAAAAAGAAAAATTCATAAATATCACGGAGTATGACAAAATTTATGTTTTAGTCACACAGACAGACACTAAATACAATCAAGCCATGCTTCCATGGAGTAGTTCAAAATACTTTTTTAATGAAAAAGTAACTACACAAGCCATGTTTGCAGTGTATCAACACTTAAAGCAATGTCCTCAACATTACTACGTCTCTACTTAGACAAAAAGAAATTTTCAGTATTTCTGCACTCCAGCCACTGAGCAGCAGCCCTGGACACCCCAAGAAGCCCAAAACTGACTGCAAGATTCCTGAGTAGCAAAAAGGCTAGCTGCAACAGCAATCACACCAGAAATGAGGAAGCGCAAGCCAGAGGCCAGGCAAGTGCAACCGCAGGGACAGGCCCTGCGCTCCCAGGAACAGCAACTGGCACCGGCACCACTCTGCTGGCTGCACCTTTATGACTCCATCGTCAGAGTAGATGAAGCAGACCCCAAATTAGCATTTCTTATGATCACTTCACTTAAAAACACACAGCAAACAGTACTGTTGCCAAAAGGGGTTCAAAACACAAACTAAACTTCTCTAGTTCTGCAAAATACAGAGTTAAGTGAGTGTTCACAGGCAATATGAAAAGAAGTTTCTCACTTCTTCCCTAAATCCTCTCTAGCACTGACACCCAGCTACTACCCACCACTACACTGTGAAGGAAAAACTACGGTCAAACTCACAAGTAAAAAAAAAAAAAGAACAAAACCAAAAACCAACAACAGAAATAAACCAAATCAAAACAACAACTAAACGAACGAACAACAACAAAAAACAACCAAAACAAAAAAACCCAAGAAAGACAAAAAAAACCCAAACCAAACCAAACAAACCCCCAAAAAACCAAAAAGAACTCCAAAAAAACCCCCAAAAAACAAACCAAACAAAAAACCACCAAAACAAAAAACAAAACAAAAAAAAAACCCAAACCAAACAAAAAAAAAAAAAAAAAACCACAACCCACAAAAAAACCCCACCATACCAAAAACCAAAACTGAGGAATGCAGCCCTGCCATCCGAGCTAACCACAGGATATTTTGTTCTGGCAGAGCTCTGAGTGGAAAGGAGGCAGGAGGAGGTGAACAAGTGAGAGACAAAAAGGAACGGAAGAGAAGCAGGACAGGAATGCTCGCACGGTCTGAGCACTTTCTTTAAAATATTTCATAAAGAAAATAAAATATTATTGAAATGTTTAATACACCACAATCTCTGTTTTTCTTCAATGTCTCTTCCTTATCTTGAAACAACAAGACTGATCTTCAACATGAGAAAACAAGCATTCACTGAAGAACAAGGATGGAAAGAGACAGGAAAAAAACTGGTTCCTTCAGTGCTCCCCAGCTCAAGTGATTTGTGAAGTCAGAACAGTAATCCACAAAAAAACATCCCTTTGTTGTGCCTAGACTTTTCCACTTCAATTAACTTCACAATGACAGTTTTGCAGTGCAAACAAATCCTGCTTGCTCATTTAAGAGAAAAACCCCACAACTTTAAAGCACCTACCAACAAGAAGTTGGTTGGCATCTGATTTGCTGACTTTAGCACCATGCCTCAAGATAAAGCAACATACCATGCAGTCCACACACTGCACAAACAGAGGGCAGGACTTTCACTATCATCTCTATGTCCTGCAGACACAGTGCCTCAAGCCAAGAATACATCCTTCCCTTCAAATTTACTGACACCCCTAGAGCCCCACAATGAAGTCTCACTGGTTGATTTACTTCTGCTGGGATACTTGCAAGGAATCTGTTTGACTTGTAAAGTAAACTGCCATTCTGGCTTCTCTGCTCCCATCCCCTCTTTTAATCTATACTTTCCTAAAAGATGACCTCCCTGAGAATTTTGCAGTAGTCTTGTAGCTCTTTAAAAACTCATTAAAAACATAGGAGCAGTTAAACAGACTGTCATACTTCACCTTGAGAAGAGTCAAACCCCTATTCAACTGTCACTGCAGCTCATCATTAAACATAAAAAAATTAGCTATCTTAGTCTCGAGTGGGTAGAGGCAGCAACATACTGCCATTGCACAGCTCAGCACCATTTGACATCCTGTCTCAAACACAGCACTGACTGCAACTGCTTGGGACACAACTTGTCTGCTTCCTCAGTCTGGCACAGCTTGGCCAAAAAACCTGGTCACTACTCGCATACCTTGAAGTTTTCATCAACCTGTAGCTTAAAAGTGTCAAGAACACAGTACCCTGTCAGCTGTAAAAAGGGTGTCCTTGAAGGGTGTCCTCAAAAGTGAACCTTTGAAAATACAATTTTTTTTTTAACATAACTGCATACTTCATGCTTTTATTCTTTGTCCTGTTTCAGTATACATTGTAAATATTTAAATAAAACAAAATAAGAACAGACCATCTCATGTTGTATTGTAGGGAAGAAATCCTACCGAGAAAATACAGGAACAGAGCGGACACAAATCTAAGAATGCTGGAAACATATTTACATGTGTAAGTGTTCATAGAAGCACACATGAAGAACGGGAATTCACATCCAAATAGCTCCCCTGTCAGCTAGACAGGGTATGTACCATGCAACATGCACAGATCACTAAAGCTACTTCACAGATAAACCTGCAGTGTCAGGACAGAAGGTGAAGTTATTATTTGCTTTTTAAAAACTACATGCCTTAAATTAACCATCCTAGTACCAGCTGCTTCATTTTCTAATTTAGGCAAGTGTATTGAAAAAGATAACCATCCTTCAATTTCACAGCTAATGTCCAGAAATGAAAATTTAATTTGCCGTTTCACCAAACTTCTATTAATGTTTCAGGCATACTCTTATTTCTCACTACATGTTCCCAGGGTCTTCACCACATAATTCACACAATTTCTGGATGTCACTGTTAAATTCTCATTTTCAAGCAGCAGTGCAAACAAACCCTCAGGACAGTTTTTTCCCCAAGATTTTTTCAAGTGACTCCAATGTCATCAAGTGTCTAAATACTAAACAGGCAAAATCTGAAAAGTATGGTGATGAATACAGCATGGACACCATTCTAATTTATTTCTTGTCTGTGCAAAATAGCATCAAGATGATCCACAAGAAGCAATAAAGGGCCACAGTGCACTCTTCTGCCACAGAGCTTAAGTACTGTGAGGATTGTGAGGAATCCTCCTCATCATAGTCTGGTCAGAGACCAGATGTGGCTCCACACTGATGATAAGGCTCATGCGCAGAGTCTGCTCCCTCCCACTTCATACTGCATACCAGACTGAGCTGCCCATCTTGCAGGAGTCAACAGGAGTAACTATTTGCAAAGCCAGATACACTGTTTAGTCCTAATTCAGTTACTGAACTACTTTCTATATTCTTCAAATTCTTATTCTGTCAACAAGAAAATTACAACAAATACAGTCAATATAGCCAAGCTGCTGACCCTCTTCTCAAGCTCACTGAAAACACGCAGAAAATTAATACTTAATACCCTGAGCAAGCAAAAAGAAGGCATGCGTTCTGGCTTCCCTTTGATCTTTTATTCCTATACGAAGTACAAAATAGATCTTCGTGTCCTTCTGAAGTCAACCATTCCATAGTTTCCCTCTACAACCTCTTTTTAGCAGGGTAAGACACAAAAGAGCAATAAAAGGCTCCTAGGAAAAAAGTCCTAGACCTCATAGGAAACATGCTCCTTTTGAAGGGCAGAGAAAGAAAGCTTGGTGTCAACCCCCCACCCCATATCACCATTTCCCTACCCAGCATATTTTAAGTAATGAACATATACATAAAAATCACATACACAACATATGGCCTCAACAAAGCCCCAAAAAGACAATGGGGTATGTCCCTGAACCTCTGGATCAGATGTTTAGTTTAAGCTATTTCACTGTTCAGCAAGCAGAAACACACAAATCTTTGCATTACCTTAGCAAGTTTTCCCTTGCACTTGAAAGACTGCTTTTCCTACCTGATCTCTCAGTTGTTGAACAGAAGTTTGAAGGTTTAGAATTTGATTAAAGAGAGGACTCTGCAGCACCGATTTTAATAAGCTCAGTTTCTCCTCATTTGCAATGTCACCTCGATCCCGAAGTTTTGCCTGTAAGCGCTCCATGGCCTGGAGGGCCCGATGCGTATCTGTAGCAATAATCATTCCTAGTCAGTAGCAGTCTAGAAACAGCCCCACAAGGTAACTGGTTTATATGCAACCCTCTTTACTGTTCAAACTACAGAGAACTTGAATGGCTCTATTTTGTTCAAAAATCCCAGCCACAACATGTCTAATGAAGCAGGAAGTCCGAGGCAGAGCACAAAACAGAAGCCAACAAAAATTGTATTTTTGTCCATCAATAAGTGGGTTACAAAAATGAAACAGCCTCCATTAAAATTCAATTACAGGAACTGTGGCTACAATCCACTGTAAATAAATAGTGGCATAAATAGTCATAATAGAAAACATTTGTCTTTTCCATGCAAATTTTAATTCAAGAAAAGATTAAAACAATTAAATCGACAACATGCTAGAAATTAAATACACTAAACATATGATTGTACAACTTTTGTTTTCAAATACAAAAACCCAAAGACAACGTGCATTTCTAAGCACAGTAGGTAATTTTTTTCAAACCCTCTCTCAGCAGTATAAACCCATACCCAAAATCTATCACACACACTTTATTTGGCCACAAAAATACTGGGATACAAATGAAAAAAATTTACCAATTGTTTCCAACATGTTTTCTGCTTCTCAGCTTCTATTTCAACACTGGAAAGAGACAGTAAATATTTCCCTGAAAAATAACAGAAAGGAAAAAAGGTCACATTTATAGAAATACTAAGCTCTGAAAGGAAAGAGAAAAGCTTGACTTTTGAAAGCAATATACAGCAAAATAACAATCCAAAAAAACCCTATCTCCACAGATAATTAAAATAACCTCAAACGTGACCATATTCTGACTCACTTGGGTGCTCAAAACCTTCCTGAAAACTCTTTTAGGATTATCTTTGTAATATTTTTGCATTTCCATATCAAAGCTGCTGTCTGCATACTGTTGCACAACATGTCCTGCACTGCTTTAATCAGACACTATGAATCATAGCTGCCATTGATATTTTACACTGTTTCATTGCTTTCCTTTTCAGTGATTCACAAAAAGACATTCCCTGTGGGATCAGTTTTCAAGCTCTGTGTTGACAACTTCAGGTGCATGAGCCACAGCACATTTTTTACAGACACCTTTAAAAGAAAAGTCAAATAAATCACAAGGCTACAGGTTTGCAGGACTCTCACACTAGAGCCTCTACTATTAATATCTATTGGAACTGAGACTCAGATGTGCATGATAGCTGAGTTTTCATCAGCTTGGGTTTCCAGGAAGGAAATTCTACACTAAGAGAAAGAAATTCTGATACTGCTTTTCTTATTCTTTTCTGTGGCTTTTTGGGCTTGTTTGGGGCTTTTTTAAAATGTACGCCTGCAATTGCTCAGAAATTTGCAGTGATAGAACATGTTTGATGGAGATGGATAGCTGAAGAGAAGAGAGGAGTTCAAATTTCATTGCAGGTATATGAACTGTTGCTCTTATCTTTCACAGTGGTCCTTTTGTTTTTTTTATAGTAGGAAAACACTTCATTATAGCATCCCAACTTGAATCTGGAGAGCTTAAAAACATGCAGAGCTGTGATCTCTAAGCACTCAGAAGTGATTTTTTCTTCAAACTTTCGATAAAAAGAGGAAAAGGAATGATGTTGATAGATCACTGGATAAGACAACCTAACAGGATCATTATTTATAAAACCTGATCATTTTGTCAAGCCCATACTATTTGCAGTTTGTGCAGAAAAAGCAAACCAAATGGGTTTAAAATGGTTTCAAGTTCCATTAATATGACTTCCCTAGTTTCAATATGCCTGAAGCTTCCTATCAGTTTTATTCACATAATCACAGAATGGTTTATGTTGGAAGAGACCTTAAAGATCTAGTTCCAATGACAGCTGGTTACTCAGAACCCCATCCAGCCCACTACAGGAATGAGAAGTCCACAACCTCTCTGAAGACTGAAATTGAATTTGACCATTCACTGATATAGAATCACTGATCATCCTTTTTAGGACAATGTACAAAATTCAAACCCCTTAAACACAACTTTGCCAAAGTCATGTTACTCCATGATCCAAATTATGCCTTTAAAAATAGCCTTTATGAAGAATCTGTTCTCTCACGTGGCAAGGAAAATCCTAGCATGTGACTACCAGATCTGAAAAAAAACCCAAATACCTTGTATTTTCACCTTGTCACAAAACAGGACAAAATTAAGTTTATTTTACATGGGAAGGGCTGGATGAGATTATTTAAACATCATGAAGGACGCTGACTTCCCCAAGCCCTAATCACCCACAGCTTTTGTTTCTAGATTAAAAAACTACTGTCACTTATATTCAGAGCCCCTATTTAAAAATAGAGGCATTTATGTCATGTTTGTAGATGTTTTCCTCAGTGGCAATGCCAATAAAAGCAGTTCTTTCCTGTTTCACTGTTCCAGTTCTTTCTCAATACCTACTCTTGGGGCTGTGTAGTGAATGGAACCAGAGAACTGTGCAAAAAATTAGAAATGGAGTATTTTTCAGTCATTTCATTTCTCACAGCACTACATGCACAAGCATATAACACCATACACTCAACAGATGAAACTACTCAGGGGAAAATATAAGGTTCCTGTTCTGCTTTAGCTCTCCAACAACCTCAAGAAGAGATGCAGCTGTAAAATGTCTGGTTTTTGGAGTAGCTGCATATTGCTTTGTCTTATGACTCAATTTGCCTAAAATCTCATTCTTCTTGTGCTGTGAAAGGCAAGTTTTACAAGTGACAGCACCTAAGGTCTCCACTGTGTTCATGTAATCCTGAAGGTACGAACTCCAACAACTTACAGCGGAAGATTCTAAAAGCAGCCACAAGTCCTGAACACATCCATAGGTTGAGACTATGCTATCTAATTTGTTGTCTTTCTCCTGGTCTTAAAATTAAAAGCCAGACATGGCTGAAGGGAAAGGGGTTTTTACCTCGGCATTTATTTAGGATCCTTGGTGTACCCCATTGTCCATGTGGAGTGCGCTGAAATGCGCACCGGAATGCACACACACGATAAATGGCGTATACAACTCACAGGCCTTGCAAATCAGCCTATCTATCAAAGATTCCCCAATGAGAGACTTGAATGAATCCCCCATTCTGAGGAATCTCCCCCCTGGATGGGCCTATCTTAGTTTACAGGATGTGTTGTAGAGAGGGCCTTGGTGTCTGGGGCTTTCTGACCCTTGGAAGCGAGGCTTCCAGGATGTTTGGTCTCCTGGCTTAACGGAACATGGGGTATCGGACTTAGGGAATTACAAGTATGTGGGCTAAAAGCACCAAAGCTGTATATAAAAGGCTATATAAAAACGGGTATAAAAAGGGGTACATAAAACCACAAAAAATCATCATGGCATCAATTTGCCATGAAAATAAGTCCTTAGCTCTGCTAAGACACTCATCACATACTTTCTATTTACCTCAAGCTTTAGAGAGAGGAGTGAATACTGCTCTACTGTCATGCTAGCACCAGCAAACCCATTTTGAACTCTCAGTTTAATTCTCCTTATTTGTGTTTATATTAGCAGGGAATTCCTCCCCAGATGGCAAGCTTAATACTTCTGTGGACTGCTGCAACAAGCATGAGCAAGACCAAAACTGTCATCAGAGTATTTTCTCTCAGACACCTCCTCTGAGGCAGACACGATGCATTGAGGCACCAGCGTTTGCCTCTATGTGTTGCAGGCCAAGGTGACCCCTGTTCGCTCTGCCTGCACTCTGAAATGGCAAAAAGCCACATGGCTGCTCCTGCTGTGCCACATCCATGCTAACAAGTGGGATCTGTCAGCACCAGCTTAGTGGCACATTAACATAGTGGAAGTACCGGAGAAGCAACCACACATCTGTCCAAAACGCACTGCAGAGACATATCCTTAAACACCATCACTCACTACAGGACACCATGGCCTTTAAACCAGTTAGCTTCTAAGTATTTTAGCAATTATGTGTTAGTGAGAAGTAGAGTGGCATGCATGATTACATGCTGAAAGGCCTAATTCTTCTCTAGTGGATATTTTTATAATGGTATCATAGATTTCTAGATGCACAGTGGGAAGTTTAGTTCTGATTTTCTCACTTTGCAATCTCCTGGCAGTCTGTACCAAAGGAACCTGAAGCCAAAACCAGCCCTTCTATACATGATACAACAATCTTCACACCTCAAAGAGCTTACTAGGTTAGCTCAAAGTAGATTTAACTATTTTTGTATTTCAGTGCTAAAGTTCATTAATCTCTTCGCAGTAATAAGAACACAGACTGTCTGAGTTAAGACTTAATTGGCAAATCGAAGAAATACTGTTAAGCAAACAGCAAGTTAAATTTACTTTCAAGTTCTAAAGACACAGGTAGCTGAAAGCTGTGATTTAAACAAAAAACAAACAGCCAAACAAACCAAAAGGAAAAAAAAAACAAAAAAGGAAAAATAAAAACAAGCCTCATCATCTTCTCTTTTTTCTTCTGTGTTAGAACACTAGAATAGAAAACACAAGGAATTTTAGACAGGTATGTGGTGACAAACATGCCATATCCTGTCTAAGAACAAACGACAGTTAAAGATGATCCCTTTCAAGCTGGCACTCCTGAAATTTGATTCTTCCCACGCTAATGAACAAAAATGTGTTATAACACATTTCGCCACTCTTTATGCTACCCTTCTTTGATAACACTGGCTCCAAGAAAACAGTTGGCATGTTGCAACTCTGGTTTCTTTCTGTCCACTTCTGAAACAGTAAAATACACAGGTGGCAGAATTTTTTAAAAAATCCAAAATTTATTTGATCACCTCCTTTCCACCTCAATCACAGAAGGCATTTAGCTAAACAGACAAAAGATTCACAAAAGTAGAAAGATGACCCATTTCCATTGATCATTCTTTCACACCTGATCACTTAGTTTCTACAAGGAAACCTACTCTGTTTCATTGACAGATACTCCACCTACTATTTCACAAAGCCATTTCAGATAATACCTTGGAAGCTAATGCTCCATAGCACTGGATTAGGAAACATGCAATGCCAAAGATAGAAAACACAGTAATAGGCTTTGCCCTGTAGCTCCTGCAATACTTGAAGGGCTCTGGGGATACAGAGGAAATGCCTATCTTAAGAGCGATCTCTAGGCCCAAACTTTGGCTTGGAGTTGCATGAGATTAAAATCAAATCTATTTCAATTAAGCAGTAAGATAACCACTATATGCATTTTATAGCTGCTAAAAAGACTATTTCAAAACTCCTAATCTAACACTTTGGCCTGGATTTGTCTGGGCTAGAGATATCCTTTAGCACTTGATTTTTATCCCATGTCATCTTCCTCTCCAGTTTTCTGGCTATCACTCAAATAGGCATGTTGTGTTAGCACTGCGTGGTGCAGGAATGGAAACCAAACCATGCAGAAGCGCGAGATACTAATCACTGCTAAACTTTCTGCTTTGCCTGCAGATTCTAAGAGCTCTTCCATTTTTCCCAGTTACCTCCTGAATGCTGGCTACTACCAGGAGGAGAACTAAGGTGGTCAAAATTAAGGCAGTGGAAACTATTCATAGTAAATTGAAAGATCTCATGCTTTTCCATGTATTTTTTTCTACATATTTTTCCACTGTCACAGCAATTTTGCTGTTGCATACAGCACTTTCTTAAGCACACAAAGGGTGTGAAAATAAATGCAGAGAGCAATGACCAACAGGGAAAAGAGAATAAACAAAAAGTGGACAGGAAGAAAGAAGGGAAAAAAGGCTACCCTACCATTTTATTGAAACGATGCAAGCTTGCCAAATTAACATCAACCACTTGTTTACCTCAGCCACGAGACCCTAGACTGAGAGCTTCTGGATGACAAAAGAGAGAACTGATTCAAATTAAGGATTTAATGCAAGCAAAATGTGCACAGTTCCACAAGGAACAAAGCAGATTTCCACCAACTACCTGGAATGTAACAAGCAAGCAAGAGATTCCTGACATTTACATTTAAAAGCTATGCTAATGAAAATTGTTCTGAAGTATTCAAAGTAGAAAACCAAAGCACAGTTTATATAAAGACTCTAAGGACTTTAAAATGACATTACTAGCCTCTCGAAATTTAGCAAAATGTTGAATGCACCAAAAACAGACAGAGATGCAGTGGCTCTGTATGCTGAAGAAAAGTTCTGTGATAGAGCTGAACAGCATCATGTACTTTGAATCAACTATGAAAACAGAATTTTGAACATTCAACTACTTTTAACCTTCTGTACACATCACACTAACATATTAGGGAAACTTAAAATGCTTTTCCATGAACTGGCAATCTGTTCACTGTGTATAATTAATAATGTTCTGCAAGACTGTAAGAAGCATAAGATCATCAGCACAAGATATAATATCCACGTTAACTGACATTCAACTAATAATTGCAACTGGGAAATGGGCCTAAATTATCCATAATGATTTCACCAACTGATGAATGTGTGTGATATAGTGTATTCAAAAGTGATTTGTAAAACGCATTCCAAAAATAACAATATAGGGTGTTTCTGGTGGGGTTTGTTGGGGGGTTTTTTGTTAATGAAACAAACAGATCATCTTCTACAAATAAGTATTTTTTTCAGTAAATATCTTAAATTAAGATCAATTGGAATCCTTCTATAGCTTCGGAAATTGGAAAGCAACTTTTTAGCATATGCAGAATATATGGGACACTATGTATACTGAATTAATGAAATACATGCATGGTTATTATTGCCTCTTTATGTTTTCAAGCATAGGCAGTTGATTACCATATTCATTAAATTCGATTAAACCTGATGAAGCATAGATTTTACAGCAGTTACACCTCAATGTATACTGGATTCTTCACAGAGGTGACAACAGCATACATAAATGAATAAATACAAAGCCTCTCTGAACAGCTGCCAGTAAGCATCAACAAAGAGTCATCATTTTCCCTACAAACTGAAAACGCAAATTTCTCTTTGTCTGACAGTAACAAGTGACTTATACAGAAAATCGTAACACTGTGTGACAAGACCACTGTGCAGGGGGTCTCAGATGCAAGGGCAGGGTCTGAAAAGCCTAGAAAAGAAATACTTTAATATTGCCTAGGCAAAAATAGCACATTTTCATATTGACTTGTTGGGAACACCAGCAGCGAAACAAAACTGTCCTTATCAATGATGATAGAGTATCCTGCCAGCATGGCATTGTATTGGCTAAAACTGCTTCATCAGAATGCTCAAATATAAAGCCAATTAGAAAATGTACTGGACGCACTTCACAGAATTTTAAAATTTCTTTATGTGAAACACGGAGCAGAAATTTAAAAGGTCTTTAAAATGGTTCTCAATATTCTGAGTAAAGTACTACTTGTTAAAAGAAAACCATCTACAGCTATCTGCATGACTGAGAAGCTATAAGGCATTCCCCTCTGAAGATTTCACAGACCACGGCCAGGTGGAATAAAAAGATCATCCATTACTATGTAAGTAGCGCAGTTCTCTTTCCCTAGTGCTGATACTGATCTAACGAAGAGGGGAGAATGTATCCAGTTCCTAGGGAAAAGCTTCTTCAAAGCACGAGGGAAACCATTAGAAACACAGGGTTAATCAGTAAATGTTACAGGCATGTTACTGTTTACAAGATAAGAGAGATAAAAATAAGCAAGCTAAAAATGCATAACAATAAAAAAATTTGATGTTCTCTGCCTAAAAACATCCTGCTTGTTAAGGTGGGTATGTCCTTAGATATTTTCCACTCGCATTCTTTTCTTCTGGTGATCCAATTACCTTAAATTTCCACAGAAGCATCAAGTAACACTTCCAAAAACTATTTTACCACTTTTCCCTTTTCCAGTTTAGATTCTTCCCTACCAAGGAGTTGCTGTTATCTTGGAAAACGCAGTGGTGATATGGAAACCACAGGGCATCACACAATAGAACTTCCGCAACTGCAGAATTCAGACCCTTCCGCTTAATTTCAGTAAACCACTGCTCTCCTACGGCGACAGACTCCTGACACCCTTTCCGGCACCAAAGCCAGTAAGGACGTTTTCTATCCAACAGTTTATAGTAAAAAAAAAAAAATCTTCTACATGTATTAAGACACAAAAATACACCTGGATGAGGCAGTGTTTATAAAAGCAAAAGATAAGGAAAAGGAAACAAAAATAAAACCACGACATTTTTCAGCCAAATGGCAAATCAAATCTGTTAAGTGCTGTACACGGAGTTCAAAAGGTCGGCTTTGTGAGTTTTTCTTTCTTTCCTCCTACTCTTTCCAGTAACACAGGGAAGTGCTGGCAGCAAGGGGGGACACGAGAAACGAACCATCCCTTTCCTTTGCGCACCCATACTCATCAAAGGGCACAACCGCGGGCGGCCCCTCGCCCTCCGCTTCCACCCAGCCAAACCCGTTACGTTTAAACGCGCACCAGGGCGCGGCTGGAGCGCTACAGCGGGATCGGACCTGCGGGGAGCGCCGACACCAGCACGGCAACAGGTACCGGTCCCGAGGAGCCGCGGCCGCCGCCCCGCCTGGAGCCCGAGGACACCGCCAGGGTCGCCGGGGCCTCCGATCCGGCTCTGCCTCCAAGCGAGTGCCAACGCCGCCGCCCACAAGTGCCGGCCGAAGGCCGCGGCCGCCCGCAAGGTCCGTGGTAGCGGCGGCAAATGTGACCTCCTCCCGTCACGAAATACCCGCAGGGGGTAAATCAAAATGCGTGAACGGGCAGCAGAGCTCCCCGCGGATGTCAGGGGAGGTTCGGCTTTTGTTTACGTGAGGACGACGCCCCGCCAGGCCGCCCGAGCCCGCGGACANTCAAATGAAAAATAATAAAACTTCGAGAGAGAAACACGTTTTAAAGGCCGCTCAAACTACAGCGACGCGGCTGGCCCTCCCCGGCCCGCATCCCCGCAGGACGAGGCGGGCGGGNGATGTGCCGGAACACAGCAACAGGCTCAGCCCCCCCCGCCCGCGGCTCCATGGCCTCTCTCCTCTTCCAGCCCCCCCGGCAAAACCCGTCGGATCAAATGAAAAATAATAAAACTTCGAGAGAGAAACACGTTTTAAAGGCCGCTCAAACTACAGCGACGCGGCTGGCCCTCCCCGGCCCGCATCCNNNNCCCCGCCGCCCCCCCCGGGCCGTAGCAGCACCCCCCGCCCGCGGGTCTCACCGGGGCGGGCTGGGGTGGCCGCCCGCAGCGACGGTGGGCGGGGGTATCCGGGGGATTTGCGGGACACGCTTGTGTGTTTCGGTCCCGTCACTCCCGGCCTGTCGCGTCGCGGCCCTTCCCGCAAAGTTTGTCTCCCCGCGGCTGCCGAAGCGCACGCCTTGCCGGGATGACACCGGGGAGCCGGGCTGCCCCGATTTACCTCCCCGGTTCGCCCGTGAAGTGAAGGCGGCGGCAGGCTGGCCCCTGCCTCTCTCCGGTGGTGCGGTGCCGCCTGCGGCCGGGCCGGGCCCCGCTTGCTGCCAGCCCAGCCACCGGCCATACGCCTTCAACAAGATGAGCCTGGCCTGGAACGGAGGAAAATGGGAAATGTTTGGAAAAGTTAGAAAAAATTAAAATGCTAAGATGGACAAACAACACATGGTGAAGTTTTTTATAAGGTCATAGAGTTAATGAAGGGATGACTTCTCCCTCGATGCAGCAGCTGGTTAGTGTGTTAACTAAAAGTAAGGAAGTTGCTGTGTCTTTCACACTTAGGTGTCTTAAGAATAATGCACGTAATGCAGAGGTGTTTGCAGTGACCACAAAAAAACCCCAAAACATAAGTTCAGCTAAAGGTGGAATTATTTTGCTGTTTGTTAACTTTGCTTCTCCTAGCATATGTCATCAGGGTCACGGTTTCCCCTTTTCCTTTACAAAAGATAATTTTTTGGTGTAGATGCTCTCACGCGGCTCAACTGAGGTAAACCCCCTGCAGAAGGAGATGGACCCTGGCTGTCCACCAGGCGTGTTGACTCTGGCTCTGCAGAGGTTCCGTGAGCTTTTTGTCTGCTTGCTTTCCGGCTTGGTTTGGTTCTTTTTCCANCACATTTTAAGGAAACCTAATGTTATGAAGATAGAATGGAATACTGCGCTATCTATTTTCAAGAGTATCAGTAAATGCAATCCCAGTACAAACACTTCAATTAGCAGAACACTTAACATGTAAACTTTAAGAAACACAGGCCTTTGTACATTGCATGGTTTGAGGTTTTTTTTTTTTTATTTGGAAAATTAAATTCTGAAAAAAAGTTGAATCACTATGCAGTATTTCTCTTGCTTGCTCTTATTACAGCTAGTAGATTGAAAAACTCCAAAGTATTAGCTGTCTTTTCCTCTGCTGAATACTAAAATATGCATGTAATTACACCTTTTTAACAATAGTTCTTACACTTTTTAACAGAGAAAAGTAATTTTCAAGATTTTATTCACAGGTTCCATTGTTCAGTCTGGCATGTGCTGGTAAGCATATTGCTTTTTAAATCAAACACAGAGGCTCTGCTATAGCTAGGACATTGAAAGCTCTATAACTGTCCCACCAACTTTGTATGTTACATGAGCCTTTACTAAATCCAGAATAAAGTCTTAAAAATAAGTTACAGTTTGTTTCCATGTATCATTGTTCAATGAATAAGCCACAGTTGATTAGATAAGTACAAAATGAGACATCTACTGTTATTTTTCCTGTTGCTCAGGCTTTAACCATGGCATATGACTGAAACAAAATACAGTTATTCTATTAAATTTGACAAAAAACTGGTCAAAATTAGGTGTAACAGTACTCCTGATGTACAACAGCATCACTTGCATAATAATTCTTCCTGGTGCAATTTGTCTTTGTATGGGACATACCTTTCAGAAGTTTTTTTAACATACGGGCTGCTCTTCTCAAGTAGAAATACATTTTAAATTATATTCAGATTTTGTCAAGTCCTTGGAGTATATATTAAGTAGGTGGTAGTTACTGAAGTTCAGAACATTGTGCTACCTTAGGCCTTGCCTGTATTAAAAATGTTTGCATGGATATAATTATGCCAACATAGCTGTACGCATAAACTGAGCCCTCTCAGTGAATATACAACTGTGCATACAACAAACATAAAACTGTAATGGGAATTTGTAACACAGTAACCTAATGAGCCCTTGTGCACAGTAGCTGATGACTCTGATGAAGAGCCATGCAGGCACACTTCTACCAAACAGCAAAACAAATTGTTAGGGTTCAGAGTACACAACTGGTCTTGTGGATATACCTGGTACTAGATTTAGAAAGTTAACTTGAAAGATATCGGCAATTCGTATTTACTTATTTCTTTCCTTATTCCTTCCAGCCCCTTCCTAGAAAAAGAGGGTCACAAAGTATAAATAATTTCCTTAGCGTGGGTTACATCATGCAGTGACACATGATGTTTTAAGTTATGTCATGGCTTTGTTCGTGTAAGGAGCGTGGCCATTGGTGTTGTGTAATCGTGAGAGATCCTTAAAATATGAAAAAGAGAATCTACTTTGTATTTCAAGGCTAAATGTCTTAACAAACTACAAATAATTGATATGTCTACACATATTTATTCAAGTGATTTTAAATAAAAATTGCAAGCAGATTTTTAAATCCTAAGCTTTTATCAAAAGACCACTATGACTACAAAATCCATAATAAAATATTCTGTCAGAAAAGACTCTTGAGGAGAAGATGAAGGGGGTATAAAGAAACCCTCATTTTATATTCTCTAGTATTAACGTCCTGATATATTTCATTTCGCAGGCCAATTTATAATATACTCGTGGTCAAAATATCAATATTGGATGAGATGTCTGCCTTGCTGATTTACTTAAATAAATAAAATATTAATATTAATGATCTACTGCTTAGATTTATTAGAAAACATGAAGGAGAAGTAAACTCAATAAAAAAAAGTGTATACAGAAATAACAGGGGCACGAGAAACAAGGCTATGTGTCCATTAAATCATTCATTAGGCTGCTGTTGGGGATGCAGCCTTTTAAAATAGTAATGGGAACAGGATCTAGACAATGAAATGAGACTCTGATTCTGCTCTTGAGTCACAAGTACTGACTTAAGATATTGCCTATGAAACACATTTGATGACGTTTATGGCACAAAACTATTTATTCCCTAACAAAAAAAAATGTGTTCATAACAGTAATTGTTTAGTTTCATCACTCTGGGCATCTTATTTGTTATGGGCATTGTTATTGCATGCCCCACTGCAGAATGGGTAGAATATATATTTTAGGGACCTAGAAGAATCTTGTCAGGAAGGACTCAGGAATATTTATATGTTTTATATTTATGCTTCAAATATTCCATCCCTGAACTTCGAATAAAACATGGAAAGAGACCAATAAACACTTTTCATAAGTACTACCTTTGTTAAAATTTGGATACTTTTCTGCTTTTATAGTCTTACACTTCAATATTACAGCATAATTTTCTTAATGTATATTCATATGTATATATGCATTCATAGACACAATATTATACTTTTCATTACAGCATTTGCTCAAATTTTAAGTTACAAACCCACTAATTTCCATCTTCCTTTTTAGAGAATGGTAATAATTTATTATAGATCAAATTTTATTCCCAGCTGTGTAAAGCAAGAGTAATCCATTGCATTAAGTGGAATTAAGATGTAGAAAACCAATCTGAGATCAAAGGTAACTATGATCCTAATTGCTATAGCTGCTAATCTAAATATATTAAGTGTGTAGTTATGCATTTTGTCCTTATCCAAATAAGGATGAATCACCATCTTTTTTCATGGAGCTCTTTAGAGTAGAATAAGTTGTACTAGCAGAAGCATGCAGTATTAAATATAGCACTCTTCTCCATCATCTCAACATAAAAGTTACACTTCAAAAGTCAGATGGTGTAACTATGCAGTTACTTCTACTACTGCAGGTAACACCCTGTATGTTGTTATACAGAGTTAAAATTGGGAACTTTCTCTTAACTTCATGTTTGAAATGTATACAGTTTTTTGATTATTATGCTGGCAAGTAGCAAATATTAGTTTCACTTACTAAAGCATGCGTGTTGGCAAGAATGGTGCATAGATTTACATTTTAAAGGTTCTTCGGGAAATTGTCTTCCCTGGGGACATACTTCGTAACTGTTGTTATTGCTATTGGAGGTTACACATATGCGCAGAAGGGAAAGTATGCCCCGTAAGGTAAAACAGAGGAAAAAAATCATAAAAGGTATGTTAATTATTTATAACTACAAAACAAAATACTTGAAATTATGACAAATTAAAAGGCCATTTATTTACACACAAACAGGATTGTTTAAAGCCACAGGCCTTGCCCATAGCAGAGAAGTGAAGCCAAATAAGTGACAAAGCATATTAACCTTATCATAAATTCTTCAGACACATAATACCTACAAGGAGTGTCTGGTTTTGTCAGATTATGGCTTTTTTTTTTTTTTTTCAAATGTTGTATTTTGCTAGAGATTTCCACATATTTGACAGACGCTGCTCTCAGACAACCTTTTTAAAAGCCTTTTTCAGAAGTCCCTCAAGGGACGTAGTCCAGAGGAACATGTGATCTGGTATACTTGTCAATGCAACAGTTGTTCCAGTATCTGAAAAGACAAGGCAATATCTCATTAGCAATCCTTGTGTTAGGAAAAACAGGAGTTCCTGCATGACATTTCCTTTAGTTCTAAAAAATTCAGAATGGAAGGAACCAGACCTGACTAGTTCAGGAGTTTATGTACAGCTGAATTGGCAAAACTAAAGTAAAGCACAGCAATATGTATAGAATGATTTGTTGTACGGCTCTGCAATTTATCGCTGTCCAAATAGTATTTGCCTCTGTATGCACTACTTAGCTAATCGATGTGTCTGATATCTTGCCCTGTGCAGTGTACTATGCAGATTACATTTAAGAGTACACGTTATCTTCGCGTCTCTGCTTCTGGTCCAAATGTGAAATCGGAGAAGTGTTTTGCTTTCAGTGATTTTCAGAGTTAAAATCTTAGGAAAAAGTACATCTCTGAATTTGCAGTGTTAGGCCTTTTGTTCCCAGAAACATTCATGATATTACCCATTTCAGATAAATAGTTCCCTACCTATTGGACCATCAAAATGGTATCAACTCACTACACTGTCCCAGCCATGGACCAGTATTAGAGCTGTAGTCTGTTTGAGAGGGCAATGAAGTTTTACAGATAGCTTCGCCGAGTCACTGTGTGTACACAGAGACCATGCAAACAACCTTGCTCCATTGCTTTTCTAAGGGAGCTGATTCCACATGGCTGCATGTTCTTAATTTTAACTTACGTGTAGAGAAGGGGCAGAAATTTGCATCTGTGTCCTTTTATCTTGTTTATGATGTAGGTGAACTTTGGGTTAGGACTAAAGCTATTAGTATTATCACTATTATTAACCACCGTTAATACCATTAGTACATAGTTGCATTGAAAATGTGATTATTACAGACTAGGAATTACCAGCATGGTGTTGGTATCAGTACGGAGAGTCCAAAATCCAAACATGCAAAAAATATATCCATCTGCCCGTGAAATTGAAATCTACGTATTGGTTATTCACATCAGCCCGGTCGTTTATGGCCAATGGTGACATCTCCAAAGAAGACCACTCTGCTCTTTTGAAGAAGCTACCCAGGAGAAAGGCTTTATTAACTATTATACCTGTCCCTCTACACCAAAGCTGTTTTATCTAGCAGGATGAGCACTTGTAAAAACAAGAAGAGTGGAGGGAACCTTTCCATTATTGAGAATATCTCCTATTCAGCCCGCTGGATGGAAGGAGGAGACTTCTGATGCATTGTGCTACACACTATTGACCCAGATATGAGTGAGCATGTCTGTAACTGGCCCAGTTTTTGGAGTCTCAGTCAGGTTCACTGATGTAAATTCCTTACAATTTGATTCATTTCTTCCTCTGTTCATACTCAAGTGCTATAAAGGAGTTTACCATTCCTACAAGCCACACAGAAAGTACTAAGAAAACTATGAAAAAACACAGAGAGAAAAGAGATTTCAGCAGACCAGAAGATGTAAAAAGGTTGGAATTTCTGGAATAAGCTCATTTATACAAGTATCTGACAACTGAAAGTTTTGTTTTAGTTTGTTCTTAAGTAGGAATTTAACACTAAGTGAAAATCATTTTAGCAACTGAAGCAAATTTAAATTTACTCCAACTGCAACATTAAAAAGCTTTCTTAGAGCAGGAAACTAATTCAGTAAATGCCTTTTTTCTGTTAAAGTCCACTTTGATTTAGGTCAGCTGCTTCTCTTATACATAAATGTTCTTCTCATAGTGGTATTGTCATAAGGAGTTCTTAAAAACTTTGATATGAAATGAACAAATTTGCCCTCAGATGGTCAGTAAGTGCCAGAAACTTGCATTATATGTAAAAATAAGAATCAATACTCCATCCAAACCCACAGTAGTAAGCGGAGTCCCTCATTTTCAGGAGTTAAGTGGTTATCTATCAGTACTCACAACCTTGTATGCAAAAAATAGTTTGTTCTCTGTCTAGATGGTGTAGCCACTGTCATTGGCTAAGTATAATTTTTTTTGTTTTCTCCAGCCTTTTAAGGATTCATACAGTGTGCAGAGCAAGGACAAGGTCTCAAGGCTGTAATAAGCTTCCTCCAGTTTTATGACTAGAGACAACATTCAGTCTACATCCAGTCAGAATCTCAAGATGTGTTATGCAAAGACTGGTTCAGATGAGCTGCCATTTGTTTTTTTCATTATATGGGTGTCCTTTAATTTTTGTTGCCAAGGGGACAAACCAAGAGGAAATAGATTTAACAACTGCAAAGTGATGAATTTTAAAGCTCCTGTTAATAACATTTGAACTCTGAATCTAATTTGTATGTAGGAGGAATGAATAATACTAATGTCATTTCCAAAAATAAACTCAAAAAACTAAGCAAAAATCACTCTTTCCCTCTCATGCTCTTCTCTTTCATGTCCCTGTTATTTGGGTACCTGAGCTTTGAAAAACAGAACTATAAATGCCCAGGAAACTACAGAAACATATGAAGGTAAAGAAAACAGAAATATTGAACCTATTTCTGATAATCCAGTATTGCCTTAGCATACACAGACCTTCTCGAACATGAAGAATGCACAGTGCACACTGGTTTGTAAATGCTACTCAAACAGCAGAAAGGAGCTGCTTCAGACAGCAAGAGACAAATGTTTCTACACCTCCCTATCACTCTTGTATGTTTTTCAATAGAAAAGGCTTGACAAGAGAAACAGAAGTGAAGCCAGCATCAGGAGAAAAATGGTTGTAGTTTTTAGGACTACTCTCTGCATAAACTAACTTTACGCAAAGTTAGACCTACTAGTTTGTATATAACCCCCTGCCCTGCAAGACAGAGTGCAACGTCACACTCAGGAGGCTACAGTCAGCCTTTCTCTTTCCCTCCTGCAGGTCACTGTATGTGATCTCCTTATCTAGAATCTAATGCATGTCGACTCACATGGACTTCACTGCAAGAACATTTCTGAGGCTTTCAGACATCCATGCCTGTAAGGTCACCCTCACTGCAGATGTCTTCTGCAGGTGCTTTTTGTTATAATGCCACAGTCCATTCCACTGTAGTGAAATAAATGGTGGACCTGGGTATTGAAACTATCCTTAGAAAAGTTAGAGAGAAACAGTTCTTACAGAATTAATTCAAGCTGGAGAAATTCAGCAGTCTTTCTTCAGATCTGTGTGAGTACCTAGAGAAGGCTACCAGTATTGCTACACCCAGTACCCAGCCCCATCCAAGTCTGCTGCCTGAGTCCTCATACCTTAAGAGCCACCAACATTATATTTGGGAAATTGAATTTACCTAGGTGAATCCATTTTTGTTTCCTAATATATTTTTGATCTACCCTCAAGTAAGTCCTGCTAAAATTCATAACCCAGGTGTTTTTCTGTCTGATTTTGGAGACTGCACCCAGACTTCTCTGCTAGAAGACACCTTCCTGTGCAGGTACCACAAGGACCAAAAGGAATCCTGTGTCTCCATTTCTGAGAAAGAATTTGGCACACAGGCAAATGAATCGAGATCCCTCTTGGAAGGGATTTAAACTTACATTTCTTGCAAAAATAACCTACGTTATCCTAGCTTTTAGTATGTTGAGTTGGGCACAGTCCATGCATTTGACAACAAGCCTGTTTCATCTCATACATGGCATTACTGACATCTAAACCCAAAAGTCTTTTACCTAACTCCCTCCAGGAATGTCATAGTAAAGTCCTTGATCAAGAGAGCCTTCAGTCCTAGCAAGGGGAGGAAATAAAATTGATCAAGTCTGCTACAATCCAGCTGGAGAGTCTGCCCATGAAACTACTCTGTGTGTATGTGGATGTCTCACTCCACACAAAAAGGAACAAGCCTTTGTTTCAGGGGTTAAATAATCAGAGAATTTTGTAATGTATAAATCTGAAGTAATAGGAAATACCTCAATTCAGCAAGGGAGGAAGATTTTAATATTCTTGTGTATGTTCTTCCTTGCTAAGGCAGCTTTAGGGCCAGCATCATTTTCTAAGAAAACTAATGGTGTCTGCCTATACCTCAGTACTTCCATGAAGGCCTTGAAAGCCATAGACGGGTCATGCAAACTTATAAGAAACTGGATCAATCATACTTTCTCTGGATCCAGATTTACATTCATTACCTTGTTTTTTGTCTCAGGAGAATCCAAGTGGTCTCTTACTTCATGCTTCAGTTCTGGGAATATGAGATTAGCTCAGTTGGGTAGAGTATGGTACTAATAACACCAAGGTTGTGGGTTTGATCCCTGTGTGGGCCATTCAGTTATGAGTTGGAGTTGATGGTCCTTGTGGGTCGCATCCAGCTCAGAGTATTCTGTTCTATTAGTTAGAAAATAACATCTTTAGCATATTTATTAGATGTTTTGTATGAATTTTCTTTAGAAAATCCTTGAAATTATTTAACAGGAAAATTTATCTTCTGAATATTGCAATAAGACTTATTTTGCCACTCCAATTTTATTCAAAAACTTTATTTTTATACCCAGTTATAAACAGTTTTGATAAAAAATAGCAGTTTTTCCTTCTGACTCTCAGCTGCCTCAGGCTTTCATTAAGCCATAAGCATCAACAGTCTGATGGTGGCTTGTGTACCAAGTACAGCAGTGAGAGGCATGCCTTGCTTGTAAGTGTACTTTTCTTACAAGAGTGGCAAAGCATAAGTGATTTTTCAACCTTGATGAGAGATTTCAGAAATCCAATTTCCTGTGGGAACAAAAGTGCCTTCTAATCCAGAGGTACAGAAGCTACTTGCTAAAACTGGGGCGTGGGAGGGAAATGCAAACTCTAAGGAATTTAACATCTCTTAAAACTCTGTGAGCATTTCCCCGATGAGTGAAATAATAAATCTGATAGACTTTTGGCATAGAGGCTTGAAAGAATAAAAAAAAAAATAGATTTATACTTCAAATTAATTTGGCAGATGGGTCAAAGAAGGGTTTCTTAATTTCTAGTCAATTTTTAAAAAAAAATCAGATGGACACCCCAGAGAAACTAAAAGAAGATTCGAGGAATACATTTATCAAGTGTCAGATGAAGTGAAGCATATAATATTTTCAAGTACCCATCGCTGAAACTTGCTGAACCTATTAAAAGTCCATAGTGCAGGAAAGAATTCAGGTCCCTAGTAGTTCCTCTGCAGAGTTCATCTCCATAGTGGTTCAAGCTGCCACTGGGATCAGTCCTGACTCCTTGTTGCTGCTTAACACTCCAGATATGCCGGCATGTCACAATGCACTGTTCTGCGGAGTCAGAGCCTAGCTTGAGGCATTCAGAAACATTAGATACACATTAGTGCAGCATCAAGCGTGCCAGAGTTCAAGAATCATTTGGACAATGCTCTCAGAGATATGTTGAAGCTCTTGGGGATGTCCTCTGCAGGGCTAAAAGTTGGACTTGATGATCCTTGTGGGTCCCTCCCAACTCAAGGTATTCTATGATTATATAATTCTATGACTCAGGTAATTAGCTCTGGCCAATGGGGCATTTTAGCCCAGGTAGACATTGTGCTAATGTAATCATCCTGCTCCTGATACCCATGTGGTTGCATAATGTAAACACACGTAACTATGAAATATAGACTGCAAGGAATGAAAAATTCACATCACTGTTTTACAATACTGTAAATTACAGACAATGTGTGTAGTGAAAATCATTGAAATCGTAGACGTACAAATTAGTTGACTAGTGCAACATTTTTGCACAATAGATGCTGTAATAGTTGCTTCAGGCTTTGCGTACAGGGAGCCAGCACTGATTGAGGGACACTATAGAGCAGAGAATGGGATAAAAAGGGAAAGTGGTAAACAAGAGTTCATGTCCTCTTCCACTTCAAGTACTTGGAGACATGAAATGAAACTGAAAGTCATGACTTCTCTAGACAGCTTGTTCTAGTGGCTTATCATCCTCATAAATAATTTATTCCTTATGCCCAACCAAAACTTAACCTCTTTCACCTCTAAACTGTTGAACCTTGCCTTTTCACTACAGGCCCTGTTAAAAAGTCTCTTTCTATCTTTCCTATCAACTCTACTTTTAGTACTGGAAGGCTGCACTAGGAGCCTTCTCTTCTCCGGGATGAACAATCACATTTCACTTAGGCTTTCTTCAGAGGAAAGGTGTTCCAGCCCTTTGATCAATTTTGTGACCCTCCTCTGGACCCACTCTAACAGATCTAAAATCTGACACCCCAGATTACAGAAAAAGTTGGGCTGTCTTGCCTAAGATTGCCTTCACAGCATCAGTGATTTGACAAGTTCATGCTGGAATCCTTGTTTTGATTACTGAAAGTCCTTCAAAGGTGGTTATCAAGTCTACTGTCATGAAGTACATGGTAGGTTTGGGCACAGGTGGCAAAATTTTCCAATACATAAGGCATGGGATGGAAAAATTATTTATTTAAATATTTAAATGCTATATCTACTTATATGAAAAGTTTCTAAAAGCATCTGTAACAACTTACCACTATTCTCTCTTTTGTCTCCTTGTAAAAAGAGCAAGCTCTGTCTCAGTATGATTACAGCTGTAAAATAAAAGGTAAGCTCTAGGTCTGTTTAGGAGTACTAAAGTCTCATTTTCAAACATTTAGGCTTTCTAGTTACAGCAGCATTTCCATAATACCTTAAATAAATTCACTGTTTTCAGCCCTGAATATCAGTTTTGTTTTTCCATTACCACAGCCTTAGGGATTATGAAATTATATGTAAGGATTATTTTGTATTGAAAATAATAAAAAGAATGTAATTCTCACAAATTAACACTGCAAAAGAACTATGTTTTTAACTAATATTTGTTAAATACTTAGTTGGTTGGCTCCAACTAAAAGCTGGTTTTCATCGTGTTACTATCTATAGGAAGAACAAATCAGTCTTTTAAATACCTTTTCAAATATCTTTTAAACACTAAAAATAATAACCATTTAATATAAATTAGTTTATATTCCTAATGCCTTGTTCTAATGCTACAATGAGACCATGTGATGTCAAGATGTTTAGATTTGGCCAGCTTGCTTGTAATTTGTTGTAGTTTTAGAAAGGTGGACATCACACAGGGATAGCATTTATCATGGCTATTAGTCAGCAGTTTCTCTGGGCAAACTCAGTGAGTTGTGTATCCTTATAACAACCGAAGCATACAAGGGTTTATCGAATGTGGTTATGATATGTAAATTAAAATAATATCAGATCTTCAGACATTCAAAATATCCTCACATTTAAAGCTAGTGATAATCAACTTCCCAACTTAGGAAGGATGTTGAGATACTCAAATGCATCCAACAAAGGGCAACAAGGCTGATGAAGGGTGTAGAACACAAGCCCTATAAGGAGAGGCTGATGGAGCTGTGGTTATTTAGCCAGGGAAACAGAGGCTCAGGGGTGACCTTATCACTCTCTACTACTCCCTGAAAGGAGGCTGTAGCCAGGTGGGGGTTGGGGCTCTTCTCCCAGGCAACCACTGACAGAATGAGAGGACACAGTCTCAAGCTGCACCAGGGGAAGTTTAGACTGGACTTTATGAAAAAATTCTTCACAGAAAGGTGACTGGCCATTAGAATGGGCTGCCCAGGGAGGTGGTGGAGGCACTGTCCCTCGAGGTGTTTAAGGAAAGACTGGATGTGGCACTTAGTGCCATGGTTTAGTTGATAAGTTGGTGTTAGGTCATAGGTTGGACTCGATGATCTCAGAGATCTTTTCCTAGGTAATTCTATGATTCTGTGATTCTATGATATCTCTCAGAATTTTAACCACCCAAAATAAGCATTTAATCACTTATCAAGACTACTGTACCTCCATCTCCAGCTTCATAATTTCTTACACTTTTGATAAAGTCCAAAACATAAGATAAAAAATACAAGCATGTATAAGAAGTGTGTGAAACTGTAGTTCCTGTGTGACTGCAGGTAAACCATAACTCGACATTTTCAAGTGTTGCTCTGTCCAATTTAGCAAAGTCCTGCAATCTATTATGTTGGTGTTTTGTGCATGTAGATTTAATGATAAGCATAGATAGAAATTAGGCAACGACAGCTTCATTATTAAGTGGGCTATTCTACTAATTGTTCCAAAGGATGTTAGAAAGACAAAGCATAAAAGTTTCTTGTTAAATTGCAAAGGAACTCATTTCTTAGTCTTTTTTCTCCATCCTGAACTGGCAGAGTACCCACTATGTCTTCCTCCTGTAGTCAAGATAAAAAATTTGATATGCAATCAGAGGGCTCAACCAAAATCAGCAAGAACATTCCCTACACTGGACTTTTTTTAAAATGCAACTGGATATCTAATGATGAAACTTTTTTTAAAAGGTGGTACCCTAACATATCTTTTTCTTTCCCAGATTTTGAGGAAGAAAACAACTAAAATATAGCAAAACTTATCTATTTTAAGTTTGGAGACTGATGTTTAAAAAATAGACTGACATACTCTCTTTTGTGTCTTAAATAGCTGAGGACATATTCACTTGAGATTTTATTACATTTTTAAGTTCTGTTTTGTTTGTCTTTCTGTGCTTTAAGGACATGATTTGTGAACATTCGTGTACTGCTCCCTGCCTATCATCTTTTCATCATGTTCATTTTTAATGGAATTCCGTTCCATTTCATGATGTGCTTGGGCAGCTATAAATTAAAAATTCATCCAAGAAGTGTCAAAACAACTTCAGTCAGAGGTGATGGCAGGAGAGGTTTGGTTGTTTTTCTGTGCTCATGCAGACGCTATGGTGCAGGATATCTCTACTGTCTGATGCCATACTAGGGCTATTTAAACCTGACTCAGAAAACCCATGCCTACTGTTAAATTTGGGTTGTATACCTGTTGTGTCATTGCAATGACATTTGCTTAGTACCAAATTATCCTGTAGCATCCCCATTCCCTTTCAATGCATCACTAGGGAGTGCTAAAAAACTCCAGCCAAATCGGTTGGTATACCAACCAACTAAAATACCAGTCCAAGTAGTCAAATTGTGTGGTATATTTCATTACAAATATATATATCTTAAATATATCTATAAATCATATATGTCATTACAATGAAAATATAGATTCTTAAAATATATTCCATTATTAGCAAGATGTGAGGAAAACAGCATAGTTAGTTGTTTTAGAAAAAAAAAAAAAGGCAAAGGAAAATAAGTACTTGCACAAAGTAATGTATTCTTGCACCACAACTTGTGGTATGTAATTTTTTTATGTGGCTTGTAATTTTTTACCTTAAATATCACACATAATAGTTAAAAATATTATTTTACCAGTAGATGTCAGTGCAACCATTGAACTCAACGATAATATAGGAAGCATATTCTTCATGTTTACTACTGCAGACAAATGGCAGAGTACTAATGAAAGTTATATCATGAAACAGTTAGTGTGATGGTTTTGGAAAATATTGAGTCTGTTTTTTTACACTGTTTCATTTATATCTTCAGAAGCTTGAAGGGAGATTCCATTCAAAAAATGTCAGAGGTATTTTCTAGGCATCTTCTTTACTTTCTGAACAGCAACTCTAATTTTCCTCTTTTTTTTCCCAAAACCTATTGAATGTACATTAATATGTTCCATTAACAGAAATAGGTATTGGAACCTGACTTTTTCCAACCCAAACCTAGGATTATCCATCCAAAGGCACAGCTATAATTTATCATAGATAACTGTAGCTTTCTCTGGTCTTTCCAGGTAGAGTCCAGAGCTGAGTGAACTCCGTGGTGGCTTATATAGGCAGTTAAGTTGGTGGGGCCATATATAATGAACTGTTATGTTTAGAATCTCATTAAAAAGTAAAATAGCTTACTATGCTGTTCTTCCTTATTGTAAGTTTTCATATGCCAAGACCGTTATTCTTTATTTTTTCCTGCAATAGCTGATGCTAGTCATGACACTTACAGCAGAAAATTCGGTTTTCTGTGGTGATTTAGATGTTAGTGATGTCATTAACTGTTGACAGAGAAACACAAAACTCACTCCAAAACCCGAAGTCCATGGCAGAATGAAATCCATTGAGATGTTTACCTGAAACCAAAGAAGGAGAAGCAGAGAGAAGAAAAACTGTTAAATGACAGTTAAACTGTTAAAGTAATTAGTACAAACTAGTATCAAGTTAGTCATTATGGGCAAACTGTTCTACTTCTTTGGGTTTTTAGAAACTTGTGTGAGGACCCCCACAATGGAGTACTAAACAGAATAAGTTGAAATGTAGAAATTGCATTAAGCTATATGCTCCTGTCTCCTCCATCTGACCCCTGTTATCTGTGTCTTGTCTGTATAGAAATATCAGTTTCCTGTAATGAGGTGGAATATTTTGTGAATGATTTGAGAAACGCACAATGTTCTATAAAGATGCCAGGATAATCAGGAACAGGTCTGTTCTTGACTAATATCCTTCTTGGCTTCATGAATCATAGAAAGTTTAACATCTCTTCATCAAACTCAACAGTCTGTATTATTTACAGTTCTCCTGAAAGCCAGTAATCAGTCCCGCATTGCTGATCATTACCAGAAAGCTGACACTAAGATGTATAAAGTACATAACATGCAGAACAGGAGTATGGTTACAAAGCTTGGGATGAATATGCCTCAGTGACGCTAAGTTCTCTGATCAGATATGTGAATGACAAAGAAGAGAGGTGGAATCAGGCACCCAGGAGACTGTAGTTTAATGCACAGCCTGGAAAATGAAGTTAGGGTTGGAGATAAAGAATACTGTGTATGAAGGGACTAGCCTCTTAAAATCAACAGACCTGTGAAAGCAAATGGAATGTGATGCATAACACTGCAAAGCCTTTCACCCATTTCTACAGTACTTCTCTCAATCACACAGCAATACTACATGAGAAGGGCTTGTCCCTGTGAAAGGGAAAAAAAGCTTTCCATTTGTTGCTCTCTGAGGAGCTAAACATTTAAAATTAGTCAGTGATATTTTGACAAGATTCAAGGAAAAATTTTCTCCCCTCAGTACTAAAGTTGAAAAGAAAGATCCAGGTTTATAACCATAGGCAGAAGATAAATTTCACACAGTATAACATGACTTCTGGGATGGAAAGCTGTATTTAATTAAGCACTAACATATTTTGTAATACTTAAAAATATCTTTAAAAATTGATAGAAGCCTGCCTGTCTTGAGTTGCCAGGCTGCATAGCCATTCAGACTTTGCTAATATTTTCCAGATTAATATTCGTTTTGCATTGCCTGCACCATAAGAGTAAGATCTTCATGCTATTACATGTGCAAGACCTTTCATAACCTTCGGTGGCTTTAATAACCCTTTGGTGGCTTGGCCTCACAACTAGGTATGGAAATTCACCCCAGTAGGGAAATCATAAAATCCATGAGGAAACCATACCCATCTAGGATCTCGCTGTCACATCTCCCTTGCTCACTGCTGAAATGGCTGCTTTCCTTGACACACCCCATCTGACCCAAAGACAGCTGTCCTGAACATGGTCCTCGGAAGGGCATCTTTCCAGACACAGGTGAGCTGAGCTCAAACCAGAGCCTTTGAAATGCCTGCTCAGCTGCTGAAGGGTATCAACACACTGTGCTGTGAAAAATGATAGCTCACCAGATGGTGGCATCACTTTTAACGACGTATGCAACTTGGCTAAAGCCTATTTCATCCTACTTACTTCTTTCCAGGAACTCAGCAAGTACCAGTTGCAACCCATCATAATAATTCTTCGCTGCCATAAGATAGCAAGATTCTCCAATTTCTGTGGCTTTGCAATGAATACTTGACATAATTTGATGAGATAAGCACCACTGCTAGCTTGCTCAAAGGCTAAGCTAAGCTGGAGTGGGTGGCCTGTATGTCCTCAGTCTCCGTATTACCAGTTGGTGCTGCAAAAAGTAAAGGAAAGGTGAACTGAGTAATAGCACATGGAAGGTAGCACCTCTTCAATTTTTTTTTCCTTTTGCAGATTGCTAGACCACTTCATTTACTGAGGAGGATCTTTAGGTGAGAGTTATCAGAGAAACCCACAAATGGGACAGCCTGTCCTAATAAAGCTCTTCATAGCAACAGACATAAATGTGCCCTCCAGTGTCACCCCTGGTTTTTCAATTATTTGCCTCAGTGATACAGTGGTGGAGACAATACCTGCTTGGTACTAGGAGGAGGGCACTGGAGTTCAAATCCATAAAACATCTAGGCACCAAATTCCTAACCCACAAGCTTTCTTTGCTTAGGTCTTCAACACTGAAGACGAACTAAGGGGGTCCCAGTGCCCTGAGCTGGAGGACCATGACTGTGAAAATGATAGACACACAATAGGCCCTGAATTTGTGCAGGATCTGCTGCTCCAGCTGGATCCCTCTGAGTCCATGGGGCCTCATGGGATTCATCTGAGAATACTGGAAGTTCTGGCTGGTGTCATTGCAAGGTCTCTCTCAATGATATTTGAACAGTCTTGGATTCTGGAGAGATCCCAGTTGGGATCTGGAAGCTAGCTAATGTTGTCCCAGTTTTCAAGAAGGACAAGAAGGATGATTCTGGAAACTAAAGGCCTGTCAGTCTCACTTCAGTGCCTGGTAAAATTACAGAGAAGATTGTTTTTCTGGGAGTTACTGAAAAACACCTGAAGGACAAGCAGATATTCATCTGTGTCATTGATCATGCTCCAGCACGGCTTCATGAAAGGAAAGTCCTGCTTGTCAAACTTAACTTCCTTTTATGACAAGGTAACTAACCTAGTTAATTAAGGGGAGCCAGAACATGTAATCTTTTTTGATTTCAGTGAAGCTTTCAATACTGTCTTTCACAGTGTCCTCCTGGAAAAAAAATGTCCTGTGCACGATACAATAAAAGCTTTGTGAAATGGGTGAGCAACTGGCTCATGGGTTGGGCACGAGGGGTTACAGTGAATGGGGTGACATCACCCTGGGGACCTGTAACCAGTGGGGTTCCACAGGGCTCCGTCTTCGGCCCAGTGCTCTTCAACATCTTCAAAAATTGTTTGGTTGCAGGACTTGAAACGATACTGAGTGAGTTTGCCAATGACCCTAAACTGGGAAGAGTTGTTTGTCTCTCTTAAAGGCAGGGAGGCCCTGCAGAGAGACCTTGATAAATTTGAGGGCTGGGCAAACACCAACCACATACTGTTTACAAGGAAGAGTGCTGGATTCTGCACAAGGAATGGGGCAGCCTTGGATGTATGGACAGACTGGGGAATGAGATGCTGGAGCGCAGTGCCATGGAAAGGGACCTGGGAGTCCNGGGTGACATCACCCTGGGGACCTGTAACCAGTGGGGTTCCACAGGGCTCCGTCTTCGGCCCAGTGCTCTTCAACATCTTCAAAAATTGTTTGGTTGCAGGACTTGAAACGATACTGAGTGAGTTTGCCAATGACCCTAAACTGGGAAGAGTTGTTTGTCTCTCTTAAAGGCAGGGAGGCCCTGCAGAGAGACCTTGATAAATTTGAGGGCTGGGCAAACACCAACCACATACTGTTTACAAGGAAGAGTGCTGGATTCTGCACAAGGAATGGGGCAGCCTTGGATGTATGGACAGACTGGGGAATGAGATGCTGAAGCGCAGTGCCATGGAAA